>MJUU01064192.1:0-13181 GCA_002080025.1 Modiolus philippinarum
CAATTAACGTTTCATTATGTGTTTTCAATGAATTATGATATCAGTATATTTAGGGTAACAGATCTGATAAGAGTAAGGGTTAAGTTATGAAAAAGGAATAGGGTTAGGGATGACTTAGACTTTGCTGTGGTTAATAAAGTCCAAGGTTAGGGGTATGGGTAATGCTATACATTATTAAAGAATAGGGTATGATAACGGTTAAGTATAGGGTTACTTTTGTTAGGGTAACACTAATTTCATCATTGGAAATGATACCATTATAAACGTTAGTGTTTGTTTGAAAGCTTTAGGTTAGGTTATCATTAATTAATAAATAAAATGATTTTCAAGTGTAAAATCAATATTATTTAAATCTTTTAGGTTAGGATTACATATATATTAATGATTAGTGATAAGTTATGGTTCAGATTAGGGTTTTTATTAGGTTAAGTTGGGGTAAGGTAGTTCAGGTTGAGAAAAATAAATCATAAAGTTGTTGGGATATCTAATAATTAGCCAAAATAGAAATAAAATAATAAATAAATAATAAAATAATCATGAAAAATCAAAAGAATAAACAATTACTTAAAAATTAAATAAAAAATAATAAATAAATAAATATAATAATAAAAGTAATAATAAATACAAAAAATATAATAAATATTAGTAAGAATAATAAATAAAATAATAATAAAAGAAAAAAAAATATAATAATTATATATAATAATGAAAAATAATAAATAAATATTGTAAATATTGTTAAAAATAATAATAATAATAATAATAATAATGATAATAAACAAATAAATAAATAAGAATGTGAATGAATTAAATAAAGAAAATGAAAATAAATAATTAATAATATAATAATTTAATAATAGAATAATAATATAATAATTTAATAATAGAATAATAATTAAAATAATAAAATAACATAATAAATAAATTAAAAATAAATTATAGATAAAATAAATATAATAAATAAATAATAAATAATTAATTGAAAATATAAATATATTAAATAATATAAAATAATAAATAAGTAAATAAAATGAATTAATAACAATATTGTGATAAATAATATAATAAATAGATAAATAATAATTTTAAAAAAAATATTAGAAATGAAATAAAATAATCAATAGATTAAATAATAAATGAATTAAATAAATAATAATAATAGTAAATAAATAAATAAAACGTAATAAAAATTTAATAAATTTTAAAAAATAAATAAAATAAAATGAAAAATAAATAATTAATGATATAATAAAGTAAATAAAATAGATAAAGAAATAAAAATAAAAGTTGTCATAGCAACTTAGGTTAGGGTTAGAAGTTGGGTAAAAAGGGGACAACACGAGAATATTAGAATAATATTCGAAAATAAATAATGAATGAATATAGAGTTGTCATAGCAACTTAGGTTAGAGATAAAAGGGAGATAACACGAGAATATTAAAATAATATTCGAAAATAAAATAATAAACATAGAGTTGTCATAGCAACTTAGGTTAGAGGTAAAAGGGAGGTAACTCAAACAAGTTTGAAAATAGAAAGCAACTATGGAGATATAGAAGAAAAATGGTTAGGGTTAGTCATGAACAAAAGACAACAAAATCAAGAAACGAATGTATAAGGATTGAGAGAACACAACATAAATAATATATAATACATTATGTCTAGGGTTAGAGTGGAAACTTAGAACAAAGGGTTAAAGTATGACTTAGAGAACATGACATATAAAACACAATGACCAGGGTCGAAATAAAAGTTAAGGTTAGGTTGGTAAAGGTAAGCCGTGAACAAAAACAACAGTACTAATTATCTAACAAGACTACAACAGAAAAGGTTAGGGTTAGTGTTAGGGTTAGCATGAGATCAAAGATAAGACCAATAAAAGAATCTTGAATTGAGATAGGGCGAGACTAATAAAAGAATCCTGAATTTGGTAGGGCGAGACTAATAAAAGAACCTTGAATGGAGATAGGGCGAGACTAATAAAAGAACCTTGAATTGAGGTAGGGCGAGACTAATAAAAGAACCTTGAACTGAGGTAGGGTGAGACTAATATTTGCCAATGACAGGGCATGACCAATGGTAATGGACAAGTGAGACCAAAGCTTAAGGCAAGACATAGGTGTTGAGAGACCAAAGGTCAGCGACATACTAAATATGGTAGACACTTCTCGGTTCCGGAACGGAAACGATCTCCGGACCCGGAATCGGGAGGGACTTTTAGACTTATTTGCTCGGAGTTTAACATAGGGCCTATGGATCTGAAGTGCCGCTATATACTACTAACGTTCTTCCCAACGTGTGCCAACTTTTGCATATTTTTGTAAGAATGTCTACTTCAGGCAAGGGGATGTTGTATGTCATTTACCATAGGACTCAAGTTAAGTTATGTTCCTTGCTGCGTACCGTTTCGAAGACTTGGATGGAGTTCTACCGCCCACTCTATTAAAAGGAAACAACACAAGGACTGACTTTTTAATTCCAGATGACTTTGTGGTTTCATAGAAAAGATTGCTTAGATAGCATTTACTACTGAAGGACTACATACGGACAGTCGAAAGACGACAGAAGCCAAGTAAAGGCTTATCTTCCTCATGGCTAATGTAAAGTAATCTAAAAACAAACAACACTTAAAAACATTTTAGCAAAATTTTCTTCTTGTCTTTCTATTTTTAATTGTATGAAAATATTTGTGAATCCTTTATTTTGAAATTAGGTCTGGACCTATTTCAATAAAATACGTCATATTTTGAGGAAAAACTTTAAATCGTATGTGTGTTACACTTGACATATTTTTCATAAATCAAATAACAATATGCATATCCATTTCATATGACATTAGATACAAATAAGGCTTTACTACAGTAGGTCAAATTTTTGTGTTTTTAATTATTTTACAAATATGATGATATAAATAAACAATTAGTAGTTATAGCACGATAGGTTAAAACTAATTTTTAACACGACCCCATAGTCCATGTGAAATTGTAACTTTTTAATAGTCTTTCATGAATAAATCGGCAAACGAATACCGAAGCAAGAACTAGGAAAGGGGTATTTCGAAAATCATTAATCCAAAATCACAGCAATTTACATCCAACACCAATTGAGACAGTATGACAAAGACAAAATGAACAAGAACGCCACCATAACCAAAATCACTATCAGTGTGAACCCCTACAAAAACTGAGGTATCATCAGAATCAACTCTAGATTATTAAAAAGCAGAAATTAAAAAATTAATGCAGGAAGTCTGATTTTAATGACATCGTGGTTTAATAAGAGTTGCACCCGTAATGTGAAATAATTTGGTGTGTTTTTAATTAACAATGGAACAAGTTATTTTATGATATGTTCTTTTCATCCGATGCTTTAAATTTGATGGAAGTAGGAGGTGGGTACAGTTTCATAAAAACGGAAGACTAAATATATAAAGTAGTTTCGTAATTTTTAACCAAAATTTCATCCCAAAAGCTACTACATACCAACATAAAATGATAGCTAGTACATACCAAAAAATGATTTTCTAATATATAAGTCTAGTACATAGACGTCCATGTTATGGTGTGGAGACGACGTTAGAAACCCTGACAAGACATCTCATTGATTTAGTTTTTAGAAAATCAACAATGATTCTTAAAAACGAATACCATCCACTCATTCCCTCTCCTACAGACACAAGTAATAGATGACTAATCAAATAAAAGTGACAACAAAAGCCCGAAGCAATTAGGGGGAGAGACCGGTAAGGAAAATCCGTAAAACGTACGAAAGTATCGAGAAAACACAACTTTAGACAAGCCGTCAGAACGGGCTTTTTATAAATAAAATGGTGGGTTAAACCAGGTTTAATTATGAATCAAACTCCCGCTTATATGACTAACTATAGCCTCTGTGTGCCCAGCTTGTGTTAAATGCCAAAGCAATTATATTGTCAATACAAACCCACGTGTCATAAAGGTAAAATGTTTTTGTCGTTCGGTGCACAAATCAAACCAAACTGATCCATAGAAAAACCTCAATAATAGAAGCCAGACTTAAATAAAATCGTCTTCAATAAAATTACAACTTGGAATTGAATATTTTCAATCAAATCTGGATATCGTCCATTTATTTTCTTGAGAAATACTATTTGTCTGTGTTTATCGAAGCCCTGATTTAAAAGCTTTCGAATTAAACATCTGTGTCGTTGCAAAAAATCTTGATAGTTACTACATGCTCTAACGTAACAGATAAATTGAAAAATATATACTCCATATGCCGGGGAAGACGGAATATTACTGTTGAGGTGTGGGAAGGTGATAATGTAAGTTAAAGTGAAAATGCAAAATGTTATCAATTTTCAATACAAAATTGATGAAAAACAGGTGTGCAGTATGTTTGATTTTCTTATTGATAATATATTTGTTACATTTGGAGGTGTTATTCTTCAAAAGCAAGTTGCCATCTAAATTGGCTCGCAGACTTGTTTTTTTAATCTACAAGACAGAAGTTCTTTATACTATTAGTCCCTTGTGGA
Source organism: Modiolus philippinarum (assembly GCA_002080025.1). NCBI lineage: Eukaryota > Metazoa > Mollusca > Bivalvia > Mytilida > Modiolidae > Modiolus > Modiolus philippinarum. The sequence goes on from MJUU01064192.1 coordinate 4,517, forward strand.
AAAATTTGAAGTTTCCATTCGAAATCTGATTCAAGAATCTTTTCTATGTAAAACTGAGATGATCATTTGTTTTTACTGTCTACCACCTTTCAAGACCAGTTGCTGTTGAGTTGCTACCAGACACTACCGCAATGGAAGGTGAAGCATTGCGAAATATAAAACCGGTTTAACCCATGATTTCCTTTTGAAATGCCTGTACAAAGTCGTGACCATTGCGGTCGACAATTTTCAAGTGATTTCCACCTATTTTGCCTTTTTGCGTCTTTAACTTTGGCTCCTTTTATATTTCTGTTCGGTAATTTTATTATAACCCCTACCTGATATGTTTTAAATTGGATATCACTACATGCTCTGCCTGCTTGTCTCCAAATTTCTTGACAAATTTCAAGATTATTCATTTTCGAGGAAAGTAAAGGGAAAGTAGTGGCTCATCTTTTCCCTGGCAATACTTCTTAAGGGGGTTCGCTACTGCATTTGAAAATAAATAGGATTTCAAATAAACATGATTTTTTGTTAGAAAATAAAAAAAGAAGTAATTTAAGTGAAAAAAATTGATAGGTTGATGATCTCGATTTTGAGATTTAAACGATTGAAAATTTGGCGGGAAACTGAACTCCTCTGATTTTTCATAGGAGAATCATTATTAAAGGACACATGCAAACAAGTTTCTAATGAAACGAACCGTTTCATTGATTTTTATTTATTTATTTATTTTATTTTATTTTACAAGGGAACCACACATTAATGTATATATGTATTTATGACTATGTTTCTTTTTTTTTTTTCATTTTTATTTATTATTATTATTTTTTATTTTTATTTTTTTTTTTTTTGCGAAATCTTAAAATTAACAGTTCGAAAAAGATAATCAGACACTCCGATTCCTTGGTTTTTACCGGAACTAAGAGTAAATACCGGAAATAAAGAAAAACAATATTGCTGCGGTCAAGGAAGTGGCAAAACTTACAGTTTACCGAGATTAAGATTTACACCCCAAGCTCTCTACCTTTCCGTCGCGCAAAGCCAACATTGTATACATTTGTCGGGTTTTCACGTCTGATATATCAACAATGTAGACATTTCACATCGATGAATCTAACACATTGTGTAAGCTTGAGGTGTTAAACTTAACTTCATTACAATAAAAGTTTTGCCACTTGCTTGACCGCAGCAATAAATTCCATCATCGATACATATAAAATGATCAGAATTATTCCAAAATATAAGTGAATTTTCAAAATATCAATTTTTGTTCTTGGAATAATTCGATGTGTCAAAACGTAGCTACTTCTTTCACATTTTACTTTTTTTCGTTGAAATGACTATCAGATGATAACGTTTTAAGAATAGGGCCTGTAAGTCTCGTACAATTTTGGAACTTCCGGGATCAAAAATTGTACATTTTAAACAAAGATTTAGGACGTTTTAAACAAAAATTAGAACGACACAATCCCCAGACGTCATGTTTTGGCGGGAAACGTTTTCGAATTGCCTGTTTATCGTGGATTCTCGCGAGTCACATGACGAGACTTACAGACCCTATACCAGGGTTACTGTAAATTTACTTTCTGCATGTGGCTATTTCTACAACTTATATCTCATCAGTTCAAAACAAAACCAAACATTGGAAATCCAGAAATCGAAAGATTCATTAAAGCGGATAGAGAACAAATAATCAAAAGGATCTAAATTGAACCAAATCAACTAAGAACAGAACTTCCCATTAATGATATACACTCACAAATTATGTAATGTTGTATGATGTGGATAAAGTATCACTGCGACTGCACAGTTTGGCTAAATTTATTGCAACGGTCAAGCAAGTGGCAAAAGTTTCATTTTGAATAGATGTAATTTTACACCCCAAGCCGACGTTTCGAAAGACTGCCTGCAGAGAAAGAAACACATTTTACACATTGTAAATATTTTGACAGCAGACAACATAGATCGTGTATGCAGAATAACTGATTGACAGTAGCGTCTCGATAAGATTTTACATTTGATTGGTTGCCTAATGATAAAACTATCCAATCAAATTAAAAATCTTCTCCGGGTCGCGCTTTCATTCAATTGATTTACATACATCGCTGTCAATCAATTATCAACAATGTTTCTATACCTGCGGTCAGTATTTGCCAGCGTCGGCTTGGGGTGTGAAATTAAATCTCTTTGAATTATAACTTTTGTCACTCGCTTGACCGTTGCAATATTAAGATTTTGAAAAAAAAACAATATTCATTTGTATATTTTCATACACTATAGTGTAAAAATATTGTGTTTTCGAAGTGTTGTCTACGATTAATTTACCTTTTTCCTTTCCTTTCAATTTAGTTCTTGATTTCTTTTCAGCTAAAATCATATGATGTTATTTCATCACATGTTGTCCACTGTGTGTACAGGGTAGGTGTTTCATGACATGCATGCACCCCCTGTCATAGGAGGAATGATGTTCCAAAAGTAAAACTCATACCTTGGAACAAGTCAAGTCCTGTCGTTAAGATGAACAATGATAGAATACCAAAAGAACAAAGCATAAGCAGATTACATACAGTCCAGAGACAAGAAAAACATGAAAACCACAATCAGAAAACAACAACACGACACGACATACAAGCAATCTCAAGACGAAAGCGATCACAGTGTGAATTCCTTCACAAAAAACGGGAGTAATGGTAGGTGCCCCTGAAGGGTAAGCATGTCCTACTCCGTATACAAATGTACGTTATCCGTCTTACTGTCAGTAAGGGTATCTGCAGAATAGTTAAATCGATTGTTTCAAATCCGGTAAGAAATGAATCTACCTGAAAATACTGTAAATGTCTTAATTTTCACGGTTGCTAATTTGGACATATTCGAGGGTATCAATTTCTGCACTTTTAGGAACAACTTTCGTAAAATATTATAATATAAATACCGTCCGATTGCTTTTGTGATATTTGAGGGTACTTATTGTAAACCACGAAAATAGCGAAAATTAGTACACCGCGAAAATTACAATGTTTGCAGTATTTGTTCTCATTTGTGAAACATCCTTAAATGTTGCCGATTAAAATTTTGAGCATCTTTGTCACATCATTTTGACTTATGCATGGTTATATACAAATTATATTTATCAAAAAGGAGTATCTGCAGAGTCCGTTTTTGTTGCAGAAGTTATGATGTTTTAGGTTTTTAATTTACTATACTGAGGGACTGTTTTTAAAGAGTAGAACAATCAAAAGATCAATTATCATGGCAATATGGTAGATTGTTTGAGGAGAGCTGTTCAAGGAGATCTTAAATTTTCAAGAATCCATACTTGATTTTCGCTTCTTCATATATCTAGTCTATCTGTCGTAAATTGTGGGGCCGTTACACTACACTGGTCAATCAGATCGGAATAGTGATCAAACGTTAAGCTGAATTAGTTATCCCGTAATTTGAAGTGTATGAATGTAATGCATATGTACCGGTTCAAACTGGCAAAGTAATTACCAGTTTTGAAATCAATTCTAAGGGTCAAAGGTGAATCTGAATTGGGATAATTACAAAACTTACCGTACAGAATTGTTAAGATTCAAAAAAATTTTTTTTTAAATTCAAAAGTTTATTGTCATTAATCTTACAAAGTTTGTGGCATATCAAACAAACAAATACAATATATATCCAAGCAAATATTTAAGAGTCCCCTGTCCTCAATACTAGCGATTTTTGATAAAGGAACCTAGTCTATTTACTTGGGATGGTGTAGATGTGTTCAAGATATAAAGAATTTTGTCTATCGTTGACAAACTACTAAATTCATCATTTTCCTCTGTTAAATTGTCTAAAAATATAGATCTAATATTATAATTATGTTTACAATCGAGTAAAAAATGTTTTTCGTCTTCTGTTAAGAGCCATAGTCCATTAAGAAAAAAGACAAAGCAGGTGGAAACCACCGGAAAAATTGTCTACCACAAACGTCCTGACTTGGTACAGGAATTTCAAAAGAAATGATGGGTTGGCGCGTGAAACCTCCACTTTCATTGCGGTAGTGTCTAAATAAAATTTTTGGCAGTAAGTAATCTGTTATATTCAAAAGAATTTATGTATACAATTCTAAGGTTGCGAAGACAAGTATATTTATATTTGGAATAGTGTCCTGAGTGAACATTGAACTATGCTCAAGGAAAAGAACCAGCTTGAAATACTTTGTGGAATGTTTATTAAATGGATAAATATTTAAAAGATCTATTCAGGGACTGTTGTTAATAATTTGGCCTCGCCACAGGGACTTGCTCCCGGTCTAGAAAAAAAATTGTTTACTATCAAATATGAATCTCGGAGAAAAAAACACAAGGGAAATCCTATTCCTGATACCCCGCTCGCTTCGTTTTCAATTTTCTCAATAAAAAAACCCAAACCTTATAATTCTGCCTTTTACATTCTCTCCCTGAATGATTTTCTAAACAGAAAACCCATTTTATATCGTAGGAAAGCCCCACTACATTCCTATATCTCGATTCGTTTACTCGTATTTGACATTTAGGATAGTTCATGGCACTGAATGTGAAACTACCATGACCTTCACATTCTAAATTTAAATCATTCACGCGGGATTCTCGGGACTTTTAATTCAGTCGGCGATGAGATACCCATGTATCGAATGTAGTCTCCTGCACTAACGCGCCTTTTTTATTTATCGCCGACTGAATGAAAAGTCCCGAGAATCCCGCGTGAATGATTTAAATTTAGAATGTGAAGGTCATGGTAGTTTCACATTCAGTGCCATGAACTATCCTAAATGTCAAATACGAGTAAACGAATCGAGATATAGGAATGTAGTGGGGCTTTCCTACGATATAAAATGGGTTTTCTGTTTAGAAAATCATTCAGGGAGAGAATGTAAAGGGCAGAATTATAAGGTTTGGGTTATTTTATTGAGAAAATTGAAAACGAAGCAAGCGGTGTATCAGGAATAGGATTTCCCTTGTGTTTTTTTCTCTAAGATTCATATTTGATAGTTAACAATTTTTTTTCTAAACCGGGAGCAAGTCCCTGTGGCCTCGCTTTGGCCTAGCACCTTTATAAATAGTTCTTCAAAAGGGTTAAACGTGTACCCATAAATAGTAACAAGAAAAACCCCAGTTTTCATATGTGATGATAACCGCGCAATTTAGCACGCGAGGTAAACAATACTTTTTAACACTTCAGCATGTACCCATCTATAGTAACGGGGAAAATCCATTTGTAGAAACAGTGTAGTGTCAAAGACTTAAAAAACTGTCCAAGGAGGGAAAAGCAAAGGTGAAATGTTAAAAGTTCGGAACAATTATTCATGTATATAACAAAACAACGAATGACTTTCAAATTCGGTTACACCCACAATTTAGCAACCCACGAGATCTAACAATTTTCCTACTACTTATGAGAACTCTTGATCTTTTTTCTATATTTGTAATTTGATTAACAGGAAACTTATATCAAGATAACCGAATAAAATATTTTCATCGGATTTAGTCTTAATGCAAAACATGTAACACAACTCTCAGCCGATACCGGGTGCACTTTCAAAATGTGTTGAAATATTTTCAAGTACATGACTGGTTCCAGTCCTGTAAATACTACCTTTGCTTACGCAGTTGGTTTTCGTGGAATACCAAAATATGTGGGGTTTGTCAGGTAATAATACGGAAATTCCGGCTGCGAATCATTATTGACAAATTGTATGGAAAAAGCCAAGCTCAAAACAGTATAACAGCCCCTTTTATATTTGTAGATAAAAGATCGGATGGAGGATGAAGTTTGTAATCGTTACTGATTTCTTCAATTAATCAGTTGCAATCATAACTCGTTGTCGCGGTTGTCCGTCATTTTTTCCCTTTTTCTTAAAAATCTTGACCAAATTTACTTATTTACAACCTGATATTGGTAAAAAAAAACTGCTCATTGAACATATAAAACATAAATATCTAATCAATCATTTGATTAAAGTATAGGTTCAGATGATTATGTCTAGTTCCCAATGAATAGTTGGAAGTTAAGTAAGATACAGTATTATAAACATAATGCCTTTGGATGGAGGTGTTAGGGTAGATTAACACACGAGGTAAAAATTATCACCCGAGACAACGTCGAGGGTGATAATTTTTCATCGAGTGTTTTAATCGAACTAACACCATCATCCAAGGGCATTACGATTTTTATTTTACTAAATGCTTATTGCACAATAAGTCTCCGATGTACGCTTTGTTTGAAAATAATAATAATAATTTTTTTATACAACATTCAAAACACATTACAATTAAATAGTCAGTACTGTTTTACTATTGTATCGAACTGTGGCAAAATCGCTTTTACATGCAATTAAATTTGTGACAAGGTCCTTTTTCATATATAAGGTCACTTTTATTTTACAAATGAATACATTTATAACTGAGACAGCTTTAATCATTGTTGTCATCAACAAAAGTGACGAGAAAATAAGAATCTGTATACATCGATGACGTCATCGATCGGAGCGGGTGTTAATTTAGACATTAACACATGTTGCTAACGATTAACACATCTTGCTAAGGATGGGCGTGGCTAATGAGACGTTACTGAAAATTAACAAATGTCGGTTATCCAATGAAATAACCGGATATTGTAAGAAATTTGCATAAAGTATAATAAAGAGAATTATCATCCTTCCCGATGGTTATATCAGCCTGCAAAGCCTTTCAGCAAAAGCCGTATCTGGTTGGAAGGTTTCAAACGAAATCAAATTTGTAACAATAAACATCTATTGCATTTGTTCTTTCCGATTAGGTATTCAGAACAGAATCATGATGACACAAATAGATAAACTAAATGTCAGAAAAATTGTAGAAACTAGGTCGTTGATATATCCTGCAGATCTTTGACGTTTTCAAATTATGACGTCATAAAAGCTCCATGCAACGGTAGAATGTCGTAACAACCAAAAATTCAAAATCGACGTTATTTAGAGATATTTTGGTCAAATTATTCACCCAGTTACAAAACCTTTGCCCATAAAATGATAAAAAAAAACTTTAAATATTTTACAAAAGGATGTGGAGTAAATGAACATGAGACCATAACACATATGTTTACTCCAACTGCAATAATTTTTATGAGCTGTATGGCCATTTCGGAAATTCATTCCTCAACCCAAACAAGGGAAATCCATTATTTGAAAAATGTTTAAAATGCACAAAACCAAACGAGATCCAAATGATCAGTAATATCAAATATAGCTAAGGACAAAACTACGATGGAGGGCGTTGATCCTTAGGTTTTAGAATTTACGTAAATTTAGATAATAGTAATTGAACAAAGTGTACAAATGAGATATTATCTCATGTACAGGTATACCATATCTTAGAAAAATAAAGAGCATACATCTCTACCACGGGACATTGTTTAAAACATGTTTTTAAGCTGAAAATTGCTGAAAATGCGAGAATGGCATGTAAGTCGAATTTCCCGCGCAACTTTGGGAGAATTTGAAAATTCAGTTCAATAATTGCAAATCAAACATGCAAAATAAAGGATGATAGACAAGTTATCGGGCTTTTGACAGCTGATGTATTGTAAAATATCACCCCACTAGCCAGAATATGAAGCTTGGGGCTCGTTCGCTACGCTCACTCGCCCCTTTGCTTCATATTCTGGCTCACGGGTTGATATTTTACGATATATTGCTGTCAAGAGCCCGATAACATATACTTATCAAATGGCAAAAAATGCCTAAATCATAGATGATATCAGGTAGGCCAAACACAAATAGTAAATGACATTTGTTGGTTTTATAGTATTGGAATGTCAGAAATAAAATCATGGGTGTTCGATTTTCTCATTTTAAAGGTAGCAAAATAGTCGGGGTTGACATATATGAGAAACGCAAAATTAAACCAGGTACAAACACACCAAATAAAAAGAGTGTTTGAACCAACTATATTGTTAGGATCAAACGAGTTAATTCATTAAAGATGAGGTTGCCGAATGTCATAGAATTCAAACCCCAATTATCCATAAAAACTACCACAATTTCTGCAAGTGCAAGCAAGAAATAGTGTCTAATTTGTGTTGTGTTGATCAAGAATACTACCTTTCTTGACGATTTGTATATTAATTTCACTGAGGTTCATAAGTTGTCTTGTGCAAATAATACTGTTGTGATTGTTTACTTTTATAAACATTAACGTTCATTACTGATAACTGTCTTCAATATATCCAGTATGATTTTGTTAGTTTGGCAGGAAAGCGAAACATACTAATGTCACGTCTAGCCATCACTATTGTAATCGTCTACGACCTTGAGACACAGGAGCTTTCCTAAAGCAACGGATGACAGTGATTGAAAGTGGACTTTGCTAGTTTAATTTATGACATTGATGTAGCTTTGATCGACATTTAGCCACGAGTTCCGTTGCTTTGGGTCTTCTATAACTTTCTCTTAGGTATGAAGAGAGCGCATTGTTGAAGGCCTCAAGGTGACTTCAAGACTAAAAACCATTGGTTCTACCCTGTATTTGTAGAGACATTTGTCCCCTGTGCATTTTCTCCATATCTTTTCATTGAATATTGAAGACTGGAGTTTGTCTCCTCCTGCAGTGGAGGGTTGGACAAAATTCACCATGAGAGAGATGTTTGCTCTCTATATATATTTCAGTTATGCTGTTCTTATTCTTCGTGAGAG
>MJUU01064193.1:7867-61447 GCA_002080025.1 Modiolus philippinarum
AGCTTGCTCACAAAGGATCTTTAATTAGTATTATAGTGGCCATGTTGTTTGGTCTACGGACATAAAAATCACAAACTTGGAAGTGCATACCCTGGTGATGATCCAGGCCAAGTTTGGTTAGTATTGGCCCAGTGGTTTCAGAGGAGAAGATCTTTGAATAGAAGTTAACAGACTGACGGATGGATGACGGATGACAGATGACGGACGACTGACGCCGAGTGATGGCAAAAGCTCACATGGCCTTTGGCCAGGTGAGCTAAAAATATAAAATATTCTAAGTTCAGTGAAACAGGTAGTGGGCATGCAAGAGATCCATATTACATGGTATAGGTCCGCATACTGAGACTCCATGACAAATTTCAGAATTCTGGGATATGTGGTTTCTGAGAAAACTAACAGAAATTTTTTGTGACCTTGATAACCAAAAAAAAATTCTAAGTTTTGTCAAATAGGAAAAGGGTATGCGAGAGATCCCAAACTCTGTAACATGGAATAGGTCCCCATTCTGATACTCCATTTTGAATTGCAGATGGCTGGGATTTTTGGTACCTGAGAAAAATGTGACGGAAATTTTCAAGATGCAAAATATATTCTAAGTTCCATCAAACAGGAAGTGGGGATGAGAGAGATTCAAAACTCTGTTACAAGGTATAAGTTCTCATACTGATTCCCCATGCCAAATTTCAGAAGGCTCCGATACATGGTTCCCGAGAAAAATGTGACAGAAATTTTTTGTGACGCCGAAGACGATGGATAGTGATCCTTTTATATTGCCACTGCATGAACACATATGACACAATATACACTTGGACAGGGAATGTTAGGAACTAGGAAAGCAATGTATTTGTTTTTAGCGCTCTATATTTGTAAGACTTCCCTTGGACACAGGATACCACAAACAAAAGTGTTTCTTTCCTGTATTCATAGGACTTCATTTTGGCAGAAAAATACACGAAAAGCAGCCATGTGTTTCTCAATGACAATATTCACAAGACTATGGTCATCCTTGTATTTTACATTTTTTTTACTATCTGAAAGGATATATGTCCAGACTTAAACAAAAATAAAGAACAGCTATGTAGACTAAAAAAAAATCTCCATCCTCAATATTCAGCAACTAATATATAAGTTTGAAAAAGCATCTGTAAAATGCATACAAAGCTTGTGACAAAATGTGTCATTAACTTCAGCAGAGAAACCTTTAACTAAAAAGAAAAAAAATTGAAAAAATTACAGGTGTCAGTAAACACAAAGCAGATGAACTCTCCAGAGCCTTTATAGCTAACCTGGACCTCAATATTACAGGATCTCATTTTCTAGTATGTCAATAGATCTCGATGTAATATGGCCAAATTTTAAACTACTTAAATGGCTGACTGCCACCTTGGATCTGATGTAGACTAACTTGACTCTTTTCTAAGGCCAACTAAGGACAATTGTAAGCAAGAATGGTTCCTTTAGGAAGCATATTTTCAGAGAAGATCTTTGAATGTGTTTCCATACCATTCAATATTATACTAAGTTCTTATTGAGGCACAGACATCCTGAAAACATTTTTTTTAAAGGGACCACCAAAAACTATTGTTAAGTATTTTGGTTCTAATTGGAAAGTAGATCAAGGTAGTTCAGGGGACTAAAAACAAAACAATAGATTCTTTTCTTTTTTTTCTGTGATTGAAAGTTTATTAAATGCACTTCAAAATTTTAATAAAATCAATATGTCATCAAACTTGTTTTTATGGGAGAAGCTCGCAAAAATAGCAAGATTTTGACATTTAGTCTATATAGGGAGAAAATACAATATCAATTTTTTTATAAGAATAAAATGACAGATTTTGGTGAAAAATATGTAATGTGTGTTTAATAAATCACTTTTGAAATATATATATAAAAAAAATTTGCACATGATCATATTTTTGAAAAAAATCTTGAAAATGTGATTTTCCCTTATTATTCCTTTATAATGACATATTTTGCACATTCAGAGCAAAAATGTTGTTTATTATATTTCATTTCTTATAAAAAGATATTCAAAATCATTTTCACAGAATTTTTTCTCATTTAAGGTAGCACAACAGTCTTCTGAAGAAAATTTTCGGTCCCTGACTTTGAAAGCCTGTAACTTTGTTTGTAATAAAGATACAATGAGAAACGAGGTATCAAATTAAAGGAAAATAATTTAATTGACTCTTAATGCTCATTTAAAGAGTATTCCTTTTAAGTATCAATGTCCAATTTACCATATTTGGCAAAAAATTGACTTTTTGAGGAAATATTTTTAAAATGAAATTAACTTTTACATCTTTACAGATAGCTGAATTCTGTTTACTTTATCTGAAAGATCCATTAAAATCCAACAAAACCGTGTCTCAGATTTTTGATATAGGGTCTGGTTTAAAATTAAATTAATTTTTAATTTTAAGTCTAAGAAATTTTGCAAGACACAGTAAAAGTGTGGACACAATACAAGTATGGACACAATGATATAATCTTCAAAAAGTCAAAGTCGAATTATCTCCCCTTTCTGGTTTTTGGACAATAATTATATTCCCTCATGCACATCTCCATATAGTGTCCTTCCTTTGTGTAAAGTTTCATTAAAATCCTTCTTGTGGTTTAAGAAGAAGTTGCGCTTATGAGAAGTGTGGACAGACGGACGGACAGACAGACAGACAGACGGGGAGATTCCTATATACCCCACAAACTTTTCTTGCCGGGGGTGGGTGGGGGGGGGGGGGGGATATAAATACCAGTCATTGACATTTTTCATTAGAAGCCTATGTTGGATGTGCAGTTTAGACACCAGTACAATGTACCACATGAAGAAGAGAAAATCTCTATATGATTTCCAATACCAGACTCTCGTGTAATTGAAGGTGGAAACGATTGCATTGGATACCAGTTAGAAGGAATACTGGATCTCTAAACCTATTGAAATAGATATATACCATAAACAACAAAAATCTTTTTTATGAAATTAAGTGCATTTTTTAAAAAATTTTCTTATATGACAATACTTTAACTAAATTTTAATTGACCCAAAAAATTAACCATCGATTAAATATAAATCATCCTTAGCTCAACAGTGTTCATTAATTAGTGATTCCCTCTCAATGTATTGATATATTGATTTTTTACCTATAAAAATAGATCTATTATCGGAGTGAACACGATTCAAAAGTCCAGTATTGGTTACGATATAAAACTTTGTCCCTATTTGTAGCCATCTATAAAGATGCACACACTTGCTGGACACACTTTTCAAAAGGAGGGGGGACCACCAAAAGACTAGTGTGACAAAGCCAGTTTCTTCTTGGCTCTCTGCTTCATAGGAATATATCTTAGAATGCTTTCCCATTTGGTCCATTTTAAAACTATGTACCCCTAGGGACCGTCTTGGATTTGAAATAGATTTGCAAAACAAAATTTTAAAACAAGGCAAACAAAGTACAGTTGTGACCAAGTTTGGTTCCAATTCACAAAGTTGTTTAGAGGAGAAGAACAATGAACATGTTTTCCCTTATGGTCCAATGTTAAACTAAGTTTCCTGCTGGCGACCATGCTGGATGAGGTGCAGACTTGTCAGACATATTTTTAAGAGGACCAACAAAGGGCAATTATGCTAATGTTTGGTTCAAATTGACCCAAGTAGTTTCAGCTTCAAGAAGGTCCTTGATCTTGTTCTCCTGGAGGTTCAAAGTTATACTATGCTCCCCAATAGCAGCCATCTTGGGTAAGGTACAGACTTGTTGGAAACATTTTTTAAAGTTGGCCAGCAAGGGACTATTGTGATGAAATCTGGTTCCAATATATTGGTTGTGGCTGTAGAAGATCTTAAAATGCTTATCCACAGGGTCCAATGTTTAACATTGTTCCCACTGGTGGCTAATTTGGATTTAATATTGACTTACAGGACATATTTTTAAAGGGACCAACTGAGGATATGGTTCAGTTTTTTTCTTCATGTTTTTTCAAGGGAACCTCTCGTGGATAATTGTAACCAAGCTTGGCTCCGAGAAGCAGTTTCAGAGGAGACAATCTTTGTTCGAAAAGTTAAAAACAGAGGGATGATGACGAATACTGGATGCCAAGTAATGGCAAAAGCTAACTCTGGCTTTAGCAAGGTGAGCTAAAAACAAAATTATCTCAAACATGAAGAGCCTCAGATAAGTCATAACTCACAAATATTAAGCTTTAGTTCAAATATCAAATCATTATAACATACACTAACTGAGAAATCTTAAATGAAAGATGACCTGGTTAGATGGACCAATATCCTACAGGAGTTGCATAAAACTAAATGTAATATTGTGCGATTTTGGAACAACATACCAACAAAACAAAATGGCACCTCAAGCATGTTTTTGAAATTTTTACATTTCCAGCTCTATCAAACATTAGTTCATTTTGACAATTTGTTCTGAAATATTAAAGTAAACATACAATAAATCTTATTTCATATTTATTTTGTAATTTTGCTGAATATCAGTATTATAATATCACAGAGTTCATCTCCATCTTGTTCCCAATGTTTATTTCAGTCACTATGGAAACATGTCATATTGAATCTACCTCCATTTTGTTTGATGATTGGTCCTTTTTGTTTGTTGTCTTCTTCTCTGGCATGTTTGGCTCAACTGCAAAAATAAAGTAAATTCAAAGCATTAGCATTGTACTTGCATGCATTATAATTTTGACTATTACTAGGATGAAACATATATTCAGTTATATTTTACACACAGTGACATGACAGAAGATAGCACAGAAATGGGAGACAAGTCCATTATGTAAATCTTCATATCTCATTAAGAGAGAAAATATCATAGAGTATTGTATTTGAAAATGTACAGCAAGACTTACATTTCATAACATAAGGCTTCATAGTGATTGCAGTTTTGTTTCAGGTTATTAATAGTATTCTGTTATATAGAAATTTTGCATCTGTTATACTTCTATAAAATAAATATACAAGTACCATCAAATTTTTACAATGAAGCAATTAATGCTTGAATATCTGCAAAATTTAGAAATTAATGGCAAGGCAATTATTTTAATCATTGTTTAAGGATCAATAGATTATTACAGTGTTTTTGTCAAATACCTGACAATTGACTTGTTGTGTACAAAACATGTTTGAGCAGTATGACAGACAAATATGTTACGATTCCAGCATATATTTAAAAATCAATCTAGAGCTGTCGCCCATGGCAGCCAGTTATAACCCCCCTCCCCCCCACTAACTGAACCCTAGATCAAAATGGCAAGTGTAAATTTAAGTGTGTGTGGACACAGCACAGTAGTGAACACAGTACAAATGTGAACACAATGATATACACTCCACATTTTTTCATAAAATACTCAGACTAATTATCTCTCTTTCCAAATTTTCAGACAGAAACTATATTACTTCATGCACATCTTCAGGTAGTATACTACAACTGTGTAATATTTCATCAATATCCAAATACCCATTTTGGGAACATGTGCCGACAAGGTTCCCCCCTTTTCCTGAAAATATTCAAAGACAAATTATCTCCTCTTCAAAATTTTGGGCAGCAGCCATATTATTTAGTGCAAATCTTCAGGTGGTGTACTATAACTGTGTAACATTTCATCTTAATCAAAGCAACCATTATGGAAATCATGTGCCTACAAGGTTTGTCCCCGCCCCCTTTTCCAGAAAATATTCAAAGACAAATTATCTCCCCTTAAAATTTTCTGACAGCAACCATATTACATCATGCACATCTTCAGATGGTGTACTTCAACTGTGCAAAATTTCATCAAAATCCAAGCAGTGGCTTAAGAGAACATGCCCTGACAAGGACTTAGGTACATGGACCGACAGACGGACAGACACACAGGCAGACAGACGGACAGGCTGATTCCTATTTACCCCAATACTTTGTTTGCAGGGGATTAAAAATTTTCATTTTGGTACTTATCAAGCTATGTCTTAGAAATCAATAATTTAGAATTGGCTATAAGAAGATCCCGACTTTACAAACTTGTATATTGCTAAAAGTGGCCAAAAGAACACAAATTTCAAAGTAAGGTGATATTCCTATGATCAATACTTGAGATGTGAAGTTGAACCAAAATGTTTATTTTGGCTGATAATTCAGCAATGTTCCTGTTGCTTGCCAGGGGATAGCATTGGTTATGGAGATAATTCCAAAAATAAAGGAGGGTGTATGCTAAGGACATATTCTAGCCCTGTAAAATCAATGAAATGCAAAATTTAAGAAATTAAGTGAAAAATTCTAGTAATTTTATTCAAGAGGGTACCAATCAACTGTTTTGTACATTGGTTTACATCTAACATAATTTTGTGAAAGTTGATATTGCGAAATAGATCAGAATATTTTCACACAACTTTTATTAGAAATGAATGTGACTGCATCCTTTGACCAGAATGAAGTTTAGCAGAAGTTTAAGAATCAGAGAAACAAAACTTCTAAGCAGAATTTCATTCTGGTAAAAAAATACTGCCAATGTTTGCCAGATTAAAATATATCCTGAAAATGACAATAAAATTTGACAATTTTTTAGGAAATAATTGGGTTTTTGTCAATTTACACATATGTTAATGCTTAATTACGGTAAAAAATGAAAGGCATCTTTATATTGTTTCCTAAAATTTGATAATTTCAGAAGATTTTTTGCACAAATTTTCACTTGCATATTTAACTTTAATTTTAGGGCCAAATATGGGCCTCAGTGTTCCTTGTCCTTTAAAATCCTAAAAAGATATTGCCTTCTTTGGCCTGATTGGGTATGATTTCAGATTCCCCACTTGTTAGAGCAAGAGTAAAATGTATGTATTCCTTTCCCAAGTAACTGCATACATTTGTACTTCAACATTGTAATTTTTCTCATTGGTCCTAATCCCATGATGCAATGTATGTAAAATGTTAAATACTGAGTAACTTAGTGATTTGAAAATGACAACTAGCTCATCTTACCATCCATTCTCATCTTCTCCTTTTGTTGATGTCTGATCCTCTTCAGCAATTTATGTTTCCTCTTTCCTGATACTGTAATGGCACATGTTCTATTCTGTCTGAAAATGTACAATCATGTCGTTTTTATACATTAATTTAGCAGTCATTGTATCCTTAAAGTCAAAGTGGATAAGGAGATGTACTTTTCCTCTCTTTGAATATCAAAAAGCACCTTTAATGCTGAATTTGCCATGCATAATGAGCAGAACTTATCATTGCATTTGACAGTAAAAGAGATCTGATTAGTACAGATCAACAGATTACATTGAAACTTTCAAACAACAGCAGTAGAATACCAAAGGAACAAAGGAAGTGATGATTACAAAAATCGAAGTCCAAAGACATGGCAAAAACGGTAACAGAGAAAAACAATGACAAAACAAGGACGTGAGATGGCCACAATATACGGAAATAAAAAAGGCGACATTAAGAACTAAGGCACTCATAGTGTGAACTCCCAAAATAACCGGGAGTGACATCAGGTGCTCCGGAAGGGTAAGCATGTTCTGCTCCACTAGTTGCACCTGTCACACTATCAGTGAGTCAATCCAGGGTAGAGTCAAAACCGGGTATGTCAAATCCGTGAAGACGTGAAATCTAGCTGAAAATGTCCGTTTTCATTTGGGACACAGACACGTCATATCTGTCAATGATGTCATGGTGATGGCCATAAAATTTCTGAAGGGATGAAAGTAACAAAGGCTGAACAAATCCCTGACTAAGCAAATGAGTAAAACAAGATAGACATTACATGGTTAGAAATTGGCAAGCTCAATAATTTCCACTCAGCACTTAAATAAAGAAGTAAATGCAGACTTTGATTAATTTTGAACTTTTTCTTGTGCAAGATATCCAAAAGGTACCCAGTTTCAGCATATTCTTTGACCCAGTGACAAATCAGCTTGGGTGTATGAGATAAGCTCTAATTTAAAATGTCTTTTTCTTTCAAATTTTCTTTAAAATGTAAAATCTGTAAAGCTTGTTATGAAAATAATAATAGCTACCTAAGGTACCAAAAAAATCAGTAGTGAGGCAATTTAGCTGTTATTATTTTTTCACAACAAACCCCTACTGCAGAAAGAGGTATGAAGTAAGCATTAATTATCAGGCTTATATAAATAACAAAGTTTGAACAGAAACAGGGGCTGGTCCTGGATTTGACATTGGTGTGTGTATGTGTGTGTGTGTGGGGGTTGAAAAAAAAAACTAGCCAGGCATATAGCAAGGCGCAATTTTTTAAGACAAATATTTGTAAACCCTGAATATATGCTAAAAATTAGTATTTTTTTCTGGTTTAAGGGGGTGCACGCTCCTCACGCCAACCCCTAAATCTGCATCCGAGAAATATAATAAAGATGTTCTGAAAAGTAACAAAGTACATGAAAATATGCCTGTTATAATAAACTTTTATTTAAAACAAGAGACCCTCAGGAGTCTGTATCGCTCACCTGGACCACGACTGACACAAAAGTCATTTCCAATAGGGTCCAATGTTAGACTATGTTCACTGCCGGAGGACTCTTTGGATTGGATGAAGACATGCCAAATGCATATTCGAAGGGGGCCTCGAGAGGACTTTTGTGGTCAAGTTTGTTTCCAAATGGATTAGTGGATTCAGAGACCTAATTCTTTTAATTGCATCCAATATAAACTATCTTAATGCTGGCAGCTATATTGGATGAGGTGTGGTCCTCCAAGATACCTTTTTCTAATTGGACAAGTTGTTTCAGAAAGGATCTTTGAATGTATTTGAATGTACATGTATTATCTATTTCAACCCATTTCAGACCACATACTTTCAAAAATAACTTGGGCAGGGGTTTTCTTATAATTTAGGTAATAATCACTTAAAAAATCAAAACATTCCATGCCCCTTTCAAAAAATGTTTGGGCAGGGGTTCTCCTTATCAACTAGTGTTTACATATTTCTGAAAACAAAACATAAAATTTAGCAGAATACTTTTTTTTTCTAAAATTTCAGTTTTCATGTTTGGTTTCCATGGCAACTAAAAGCTCTGGGGACACCATCCATTACAACCCATAACAGAACACCATTCAAAAAAAATTTTGGGCAGGGGTTTCCCTTACAATCAAGGTAATACATATTGCTGAAATTAAAACATTCAGTCCCCTTTTTTACAAACAAAATTTGGAAGGGGTTCCCCTTCTAATGTAGTTTATACATAGTGCTGAAATAACAAATAAAATGAGTGGCAGAATACTTTTTTTCTAAAATTTCAGTCTTCTGGTCTGGTTTCCATGGCAACTGAGAGCTCCATCCAACCTACAATTCACATAATTTGGACATTGTTTCCCATTAATATTCATAGGGTCCAATGTTCAAACTATTTTCCCTACAGGCAGCCATTTAGGATGAGGTATGGACCTGACGGATACCTTTTTTGGAAGGGACCATCCAATGACCATTGTGGCTTATTTTGTCTTTAATTGGTTTAGTAGTTGGTTTAGTAGTTTCTAAGAAGAAGATCTTTGAATGCATTTTCCATAGGGTCCAACGCTTAACCTATGTTCCCTGCTGGCAGCCATCTTGAATGAGGTACGTACCTGCAAGATACTGTAAGGGTCCTAACGTTTAACCTATGTTCCCCGCTGGCAGCCATCTTGAATGAGGTACGTACCTGCAAAATACTTTTTTTTTGGAAGGGACCATCTAAGGACCACTGTAACTAAGTTTTGTTCTAATAGGATTAGTAGTCTCTAAGAAGATCTTTGAATGTATTTTCCATAGGGCCAATTGTTAAAACTAAGTTCTGCACTGGCGGCCATCTTGGATGATGCACGGACCTGTCAGATACCTTTTTTGGAAGGAACCATCTAAGGACCATTGTGACTAGGTTTGGTTGTAATCGGACTAGTAGTCTCCGAGAAGATCTTTGATGTTTTTTCCAATAGGGTCCAATGTTAAAACTATGTTCCCCGCTGGCGGCAATCTTGGATGAGGTACGACCTGTTGGATACCTTTTTTGGAGGGAATCATCTTTGGACCATTGTGACTAAGTTTGGTTCTTACTGGACTAGTAGTTTCTGAGAAAAAGATTTTTGAATGTCCTTTCCCATAGGGTCCAATGTTGAAACCATGTTCCTCTCTGGCGGCCATCTTGGATGAGGTACGGACCTGTCGGATACCTTTTTTGGAAGGAACCATCTAAAGAACATTGTGACTAAGTTTGGTTCTAACTGGACTAGTATATCTGAAATGTCTTTTCCATAGGGTCCAATGTTAAAACTATGTTCCAAGCTGGCGGCCATCCTGGATTAGGTACTGATCTGTCGGATACCTTTTTTTGGAAGGAACCATCTAAAGACCATTGTGAACAAGTTTGGTTCTCATTGGACTAATAGTTTCTGAGAATAAGATCTTTGAATGCCTTTTCCCATAGGGTCCAATGTTAAAACTATGTTCCCTGCTGGCGGCCATCTTCGATGATGCACAGATCTGTTGAATACCTTTTTTAGAAGGAACCATCTAAGCACCATTGTGACTAAGTTTGGTTCTAATTGGACTAGTAATTTCTGAGAAGAAGATCTTTGAATGTCTTTTCCATAAGGTCAAATGTTAAAACTATGTTCCCCACTGGTGGCCATCTTGGATGAGGTACGGATCTGTCAGATATCTTTTTTGGATGGGACCATCTAAGGACCATTGTGACTAAGTTTGGTTAAGTTTGGCAGTTTCTGAGAAGAAGATCTTTGAATGTATTTTCCCATAGGGTGCAATGTTAAAACTATGTTCCCTGCTGGGGGCTATCTTGGGTGAGGTAAGACCTGCTTGAAACAATTTTTGAAGGGGACCACCAAAGGACTATTGTGACTAAATTTGGTTCCAATTGGCCCAGTGGTTTCAGAGGAGAAGATCTTTGAATGAAAAGTTAACGATGGACGCCAAGTGATGGCAAAAGCTATGTGAGCTAAAAAAAATGGATGACATTACAATGTAATATGAAATAAATTATCTCCCTTTGAAAATAATGTTAAAGTTTAACTTTCATTTTTTTAATAAAATTATATTTATACAAGAATGCAGATAATGTTTAATGAAGTGCACTCCTTATTATTTACCTAATAAAAAATGAATACCTTACTATATACATGTAATTGCATTTTTTCCTTGTTAATACCAATCACAAGAATCAGATGTGTTAGATAAGAAACAGCTGTATATCTGATATTTATTTTGTTCTGTCACATTCATGCATGTTATTCAAATTGTTAACTTCAACAGATAATGATTATTTGGTAATGTGCATCCATGCAGTTTGTAAAATCCGCTAAAACTGATTGATAAGATCTCTGAAACAGCAATCCAGAAAATATATATGAAATTTGAATCTCATTCCTTATCTTATATACATGTACCCTTTTTAATTATTATCATGATTATAATGCATTAATTAATTATTATTATTAATCAGAAATAATAACATGCAAGTGTTATGGTGATACATGTTTATGGGTGTTGGGATATGCAGGATAAATGGCAGGCAAAATTATGACATTTGATAAAAAAAGATGAATTCAAAATTTAGATAAAACTTAGATGATATTATATGGGAAGATTGAATTCTGTATGTACCCCCACCACCACTCAAAGCCGTTCCCTTATGGAGAAAATAGACAATATGACAAACTTACTTGATTTTCTTCAGCTGTTCTTTTGATAACAATTCAGCATCTTGTATGTCCACAAATCTGGTCTGTTTGTTTTTTGCTTTAGCTGTCTGTTGTTTTTTATTTTTAATTCTAGCTTTCTTATCCTGCCAAACAAACATCTTCACATGTTAACAGACAGATAGTACTGAGTCAGTCCTTATTATTATTATCAATCATCATTCTATCAGGCCAAACAGATTTATTTTTGAGGTTATTAAAATTTATCAACATTTGTCTACATTAGCAAAGGTTTTTAAGAGGACATCTGAGATCACTTTTAATCATATGTGAGTAAATATATGCTGGCTCCCTGAAAAACTATTGGGACAAGATCTGACTGATAAAGTATGATGTGTTGAAAACAGCTGCACATGGATAAACTTCAGTATTTTTTTTGCTTTGCCTATTTTATACTGAAGATGATATCATAGTTGAATGAACAGCATATGGAACTGAGAGGTTCACCACAGGGTTATGTTAATGCTTTTATTAATCATCATGTTACTACAGCTTTTGACATTTGGAAAATAAGTTATTATTGTTGTTGAATGGCTATGATTATTTAGTGATTAATCAAAACATGTATAATATTGGAATTATTCCATAATTATACACTCTGAGTGGTTGCTAGTCATTCCTTTTTCGTATAGCTAAATTTATAGTGACAACATTTTCTCTATGGAAGCTTAGTAGGGGGAAAGGATTCACTTAAGGTGGAATTGGGTATGGAGCTGCTACTGCAATTTTTAGCCCCGCCCCCTCCCTTTCATATACATATTTACTGCCTTCAACAAAATGTCAACCAATTTGCATATTAGAACATATTAGTGGCAAGGGAGATCTAGGATTTGAAGTTAGTTCAAGGGGTGAAGTAGAAGAAAAAAACAGTGTATATACATAGTGAGGCTTGAAATTCTTGTAGACAAATATTGGCCTAAAAAAAGAAGATTTACAAGGAAAATTTATTTTTACGCAAATGTCACCATTTATAGCCAATCCCTAAATCCACAGCTCCCAGGGACAAGGTTTCCAGATTAGTCAGGGTTAGGTTTCTAAAGACAGGTTTCCAGTCATGTCAGGTTTTGGTTTAAACAGGTTTCCAGATTAGTCAGGGCTTGGCTTAAACAGGTTTCAAGATTAGTCATGGTTTGGTTTAAACAGGTTTCCAGATTAGTCAGGGTTTGGTTTACACAGATTTCCAGATTAGTCACGGTTTGGTATAAACAGGTTTCATGTTAAGCAGGGGTTTTGCTTAGACAGGTTACAAGATCAGTCAGGACTATGTGTAAACAGGTTTCCACTTTATTCAATTTTTGTTAAGACAGATTGATTCCAAATTAATCAGGATTTAAATTAGAGTTTTCCTGATTAGTCAGTTTTTAATTCAGACAGGTTTCCAGAATAGTCAGGGTTTGGTTTAGACAGGTTTACAGATAAGTCAGGGCTTGGTTTAGACAGGATTACAGATTAGTCAGTTTTTGCTTTAGGTAGGTTTCCAGAATAGTCAGAGTTAGGTTTATAGCTTCAATATTAGTCAGGGTTTGTTTAGACAGGTTTCAAGATTAGTCGAGTTATTAGACATTTTTATAGATTTGTCAGGGTTTGGTATCAACAGGCATCTGGTTCAGTTAGTATTTGGTTTAGACATGTTTCCTGCAGATTAGTCAGTTTTTAGTTTAGGCAGGTCTACAGACTAGTCAGGGCTTGGTTTAGACAGGTTTCCAGAATCGTCAGGGTTCAGTTTAGAGAGGCCAGTTTAGTCAGGGTTCAGTTTAGACAGGTTTCCAGTAAATTAGTCAGGGCTTCATTATTTTAGACAGGTTTCCAGATTACTCCGGCTTTGGTTTAGAATGGTTTTCAGAGTTTAGTTTGGACAGGTTTCCAGATCAGTCAGGGTTTGGTTTAGACAGGTTTACAGATCACCAAGGGTAAGATTTAGACTGGTTTCCAGATTAGTCAGGGTTAGGCATATACAAGTTTTACAGATTATTCATGGTAAATTAAGGGAATTTTCAATTGGAAGATTTCAGGAAGGGATATCCTTGTGACCCTCTCTTAATAAATGTTTGCAATGTAAATTAAAGAACTATATGAAATTGAAACTATGATTTGGTAAAAGAGGCTCTGAGACTCAAAGCATGAGCCTGTATGCTCGCCTGACAAAAATTGCTTTTCCTAATGGAGCCAATTCCACGCTATCCACCAATTTTTTTGTCAAATCAGAGCAATCTTTGTAAAAGACCATCATCCAGTAAAGTTTAAATTTGCTTCAATAGTTTCAGAGAAGAGAATGAAAATAATTTTTCCCAATAGGGTTCAATGTAAATAGTTTGTGCTTGTGGCTATGTTTTTATTAGATCCGAGCAATATAAGGAATTATTGTAAAAGACCTTTTATAAAACATTCCTGTATGGTTCAATTCGCTTCACTCACTCACTCTGGAGTTGATCAAAACATTATTTTTCCCATAGGGCAAATTTTAAACTAAGTTCAGCTCTGCAAGCCATTTTTTTTGTGTTCAATAGTCTAGGAAAGGAATGGACAATCTTTTTAAAGGTCCTTCCTTACATCATTTTAGTACAATTTAGTAAAATTTGCTTCATTAGTTTCAGAGCAAATACTGTAAAAGGGGATATTTTCGCGTGGTTTAAATTTCACGATTTTGATTACTAAACATATTCGCGAGGTTTTATTTCCATGATTCTCCCTTACGTTTCGTTACGTTTGTAATGAAAACAAATTTACTTGAGGGGAAATTTTCGCGAATAAGTGCCAATTGCGAAATTAGGGAAAATAAACCCCTCACGAAAATTTCTCCATTTACAGTTATCAAAATGTTATTTTTAACAATCCTTGTAAAGGACCTTCAATATGTCATTCCTGTAAAGTTTGGTGGAATTTGCTTCATATGGTTCAGAGAAGACAATCGAAATATGAATTTCCCATAGGGCCAATTTGTTAACCCTTTCCTTATAACAACGCCTTTTGACACCTCTAGGTCCCTCCCTTTTAGGGCTATAGAAAGGTGTTGTATTAGACCCTAGGACAAGATTATGGGCTTATTGAACAGATTATAAGTTGGGCAAAAAAAATTGAGTGTTTTTCGCAAGCGATTGGGACCAAAGAGATATATCAGGGGGGTCCCAGAGGGGGAATGTGCCCCATCTGTCCGAGGGTTACTAGGAGGGCATTTGCCCCCCTCGCCGCCAGACCAAATCTTGGGCTTATGTACATCATCAAATAGTGCTAGCTATTCGTCAACACATATATTTTGAAGTTAAACCTTGCTTAGGCATGTGCAAGTTACAGTGTATTTTATATTAAAAAATCCAAAAATATCAGGTTTTGTTTTACGATTTTGAGGTCCCCTGCCCTCTCCATGGCAACCAGTATCAGGGTTTTGGAACCTGTTTTCCAAAGACCACAGACAGGTGTCCAACTGTGCCAAGTGCCAACACTTTGACTTAAAAGACAATAATTCTGCAGCATTATTAACATGCGGTCCTATTTACTTCTGCAAAAAATGCCCTTTTAGAATCCTTTTCATGAAGGAAAGGGTTAAACTATATTCTGTGCTTAATGCGGCTATGTTTTTTTTTATCAAATCATGAGAACAAAATGGGTAATCTTTGTAAAGGAGCTTTTTACATGTACATCATTCCTGTAAAATTTCCTTAAATTTGATCCAGTGGTTTCATAGAAAATAGAAATGTGAAAGCTGACGGACAACAGACGCCAAGTGATAGCAATGGCTCACACTGACCCTTTAGGTCAGGTGAGCTAAAAAGGACGAGATATGTAAATGTTTTGCTGATTACCCACACAAGGAAACAATGTTGCAGGTACATGTATGCTACTCTAGTATTGTACATGCTGTAGAATTCATTGTCCTTTTACTTTTTATCTAGTTTTTTTTTTACATTTATAATGTTGCTTCAGTACTTTTATATGTATTTTAAAGTTTTATATGTCATGTTTGATTTGTAACTTTGTACTTGATTTTTAATGTACATTTGTACTAGTATATTTAAACAACGAACAACAATAAAAGCCAAGTTCCATTTCTTGGTATATCTGTGTCATGTGCATTCACTCCATATCCTTTGTAAATACATGCACATGTGTATTCTCTTATCCAACATGACATCACAGTACTGAAATGACCAATCAGATAAGAGGATTTTAATCTTACCCCTCAATACAGCTGATGAATCTATTTAAAATGTACATGTAGGTTTACAAATGTACCTATATAATCTACATATATGTACAAAAAATGAAATTTCAAATTCCAATATCTACCGTTAGAATAACTATGATCATGATATTCGGATTTGATATTCATATTGGTGTTCCAAAGTATGTTCTGAGTTTGAAAAATGAACACATAAAAAATGTTGAAGTTACATAGATACTTAGTATATAGTAAAATATTGAATGCTTCACCACCTAATTTGGTAGAGTGTCCAGATGTCTGGATTGGAGAATGTTGGTTCAAAAAGCACATTGGCATGTTTTTTCCTTTAGAATTCTGAAGGTATCAGCTTAAATAAATCTCTATTTACTCATTTATAAGAAGTTTATTTGTTTCAATGTAGATCATTAAAGTGACAAATCCTGTCTCTCTTCTGTCATTCTGACACAACACAGGCATACCTCTTATATGGACTAGCTTGACCAATATTAGATCAGGGGATTTCAATCTGAACTCTAATATAGCGAGGTGAAACAATCAATGTTTACAGGCCTTATCAAGTTAATTTGTAGATTCTCATCCACCTGTAACAAAAAATTTGGGGATGGGTGGGAGTGTTTAATTTAATTTTTTTTAATGATTTTCACTAAAATTGATAGGAATTTCAAGAAAATTTCTGAATAATTGAAAATAAAGAAAAAATTGAACTTCCAAAAAAGGGGCGGGTTGGGATGAGAATCTATTAATTAATTTGATGTGGCCTAATCTTCATTACAATATTTTCAGTGCTACAATAACTATGATCTTAAAATTTGGATATTATATTAATATCTGAGGTTTCAAATGTATGTTCAGACTTTCATAATTTATCTTGAAAAATGAATGAATGAAGTAAAAGTTAAAGTTACAAATATATCATATATTTCACATTCTGTTAGTGACCTAATATGGTATATACACATGTATATACATGGTCAGTAATTTTATATTGGACGAGAGCGTAGTTCGAGCCCCAATATTAAATTTACTGACCGTTTACTTACCATAATGAAGGGCACAAAATATACACAGCTCTACTGATTTATAAGGGCACAAAATATACACAGCTCTACTGATTTGTAAGGCAACAAAATATACACAGCTCTACTGATTTATAATCCATTACCGCAATGTTTACAAGGGGTTATAGTTACACCATAGAACATGTTGATCAACTAAAAATTTGCCAATGCACATGAAGTCCAAGGTTACATAAATGTTGAGAATTTAGGCTACATGTACATAGTACATGTGTAAAGATTACAGTACATGCATGGAAATACAGACACAGGACAGGTATCTGACAATTATCTGTAGGGTTCTAGGTCAAGAGGGAGTCCCCAGACAAAATGCTATACTACTAAAAACATAGTTTTTTAGTAGTATGACAAATATACAAATGTATTAAAAACTCCCCATCTCTAAAAACCTACGCTACAGCTCAGATAACCAGTCTGCGCCAAAAACTTTTTTCACCACTAGTCCTTCGGGCTAGTTGAGGTAACAGATTTACTAGTCCGAATCCCATTTTACTAGTCCGAAAAAAAAAGAAAAAATTTAAGGCAATGCAAATTTAGCATGTTGTCTAGAAAATGCAATATAAAATTTCTGCAACAAAAAATTCTAGCTACAAAAAAATGTAGCCCTGTCGGACTAGTGGTTGAAAAAATTTACTAATAATTCAAATTTACTAGTCAGGGGCATCGGACTAGTGCCTAAGGGAGCAGACTGGATAACAGAATACCTAGCAATATCAGTAAAGAAAGTGCAAACCTATCTGCTTTGGCCAATGCACGACATCTCTTGATATAAATCAATTTACATGTGCAGTTTGTGCAAAACTCAAGATTTCAAAAATTAAATCCCAAAAAGATAAATGAATACTCATGAAACTTTGTAGAAAAATCAGTTACTGAATAATCTATCAATTTGCTAGTAGGTGGTGAATGGGGTGTTAACCAGTATCAAGTAAAAGTGAAACTAGAGAATGTGTCTGTAAGACACAGATGCCCAGCCAAAAGATTAATCACAAAAGATAACCTTATCATTAAATGTAGGTCAAAGCCACTTAATTGTCATTAATGTGGGCAGTACTCACCAAGGCAATTGATTTGATGAAATATCATAGTCCTATAATGTGTAGTTGTTGAGAAATGGACTTAAATTCAAAACTAAACCAGAGTCACTGAAGCGTAAAATGTAGGTCAAAGCCACCTAATTGTCAATAATTTGGGTAGTACTCATCAAGGCAATTAATATGATGAAATATCATTGTCCTATAATGTGTAGTTGTTGAGAAATGGACTTAAAACAACAAACTTAACCAAGTCACTGAAGCATAAAATGTAGGTCAAAGCCACCTAATTGTCAATGATTTGGTTAGTACTCATCAAGGCAATTAATTTGATGAAATTTCATTGTCTTCTAATTTGTAGTTGTTGAGAAATGGACTTAAAACAACAAACTTAACCAAAGTCACTGAAGCGTAAAATGTAGGTCAAAGCCACCTCATTGTCAATGATTTGGGTAGTACTCATCAAGGCAATTAATTTGATGAAATATCATTGTCCTATAATGTGTAGTTGTTGAGGAATGGACTTTAACACAAAACTTAACCAGAGTCACTCAAGCATGAAATGCAGGTCACAGAGTCAAACTACCTTGTGAACTCTGTAGTACTATAAGATATCTACCTACTGGCTTACTATTATTGTTCTACCTCTTAGTTTCTGAGAAATGGACTTTAACGCAGAACTAAACTGGACGTACGGACGGACAGACAGAAGGAGAGACAAGGGTAACACTATATCCCCCTCCACATTCGTGGGCGGGGCATAAATACACGGTTTTTCTCAAACGGCTCGAAACAAAATTAACGATAAAAAGCCTATTCTCATCTGAAGAGATTTAGACACTTAAAGTTTTCAAGTTTAAGATACGGTGTCTTGTTTTTCTGAAGTCTTCTTATTCAGAGAAAACTTTTCATTTAAACTGAAATTGCAGAGAGTTGTCGAACATGAATCTCTATTGCGGTGAACCTCATGACTTATCTTATGCACAGGGATTCGCTTCCGTAAAATCAGTCGACCGTACATTGATAATTAATTACGGAAGCGAATTCTTGTGGTCGAATTCTACCTTATTTGATACTTTAGCCATGTTTTTTCCCTAAAACCTCTGTCCAGTGAAATAAAAACAAACACACGTGAAGCAACAGGAAGTGAAGAAAATGTGTCTAATAAAATACCATTACGGAAAAAACCCGTACAAATTTCGCACATGTCGTTTAGTTGTTTTTGCAATATTCGTGTCGCACACTTCACTTTTATATCCATTTGAATATATAGGACTAAGTCATCTACAAACTGATGTTACTTATAAAAGCAGGGTGTGTGGGGGTATTGGAGATTAGGGCACGATAAGGGGTTTGTCCGTTTTCAACCCTGGTCCGCCGGGCTTTTTCGCATTCAAGAGATACTATTTTTTCTTTAAAAAAACGATGAATTAATTCGTATTACAATTTTACTTTGCATGAAATGGATTTTCAATTTTCATTTCAGTCAAAGACCAATTCTTTACCAGGTTTAGAGGTCTAAACATTTCTTTTTTTTTTCTTTATATGTAAAACTCATGTAGCCCCCTGTGGGCCATTAATTTGATAAATAAAATATGTTCTATGTTCTATGTTCTATGTTCTATGGGCTAGGTAGCCCCTCTGGCCCTTCTAATTCGATTAAAACTCTCAGTCTAGTTCTTTATCCAAAAGTGAAAAAAAATATTGCTGACATTTAAGAGAATTTGAATTGTCCACTTCGCAGGGAAACTTTCCCGACAGACTTGATTTAAATGTTTTTCTCCCTTTAAACTTTCCCCAGTACTCAGTAAAGTTCAACCGTTACTCAGGCAATTCAATACACTGCATGCTGAATAACAACCCCCCCTCCATTATTTTGGTGCCAAAAGTTCGGGTATGTTTTTATTTTAATATAAATTTGGGTATGCTTTCAAACCAATTGTATATCAATTTGAATATAGAAAAAAATAATTTTTGGTACCAAAGACGCAAAAATGGCAATTTTTTTTATGAGACAACAGAATTATTGCGATTTTTTTTTCTTTACATCTACACTATCTCAAGTATTTAATACTTTGTTTCTTTGATTTTTATAATTTTCATGTTCAACCAATGGTGTTTTGATATATTCGGGTCCTAAATATAAATTAGGGGTATGTTTTTACGTACATGAGTATGATAAATTCGGGGCGTGTTTTTGAGATCGTATTGGCACATCACTACCTGAAAATGTACCAAGTTACTCCCCCTGGGGGAATAAACAAGGAACCGGAGGTATCATTGGGAGCTTCAAAAAGGAAGGAACATCTGATCCTGGAAATCTTTGAGCCTGACAATTTTTTTCTCACTCGAAGCAATCCTGTCATATTTTTTGTCCGAAAGTCAGAACTTGAATTTTTCTTCATATATGTCATCCTGGTTATTTTTTTCTACTTCCACCTGTCCTGATATTTTTTCTCTCCCTTAGTTTTATGTGCAGCATAGATGTGTGCACCTATTTTCAGACACAGAAAGTACGTACGTGTTCCAGCAGCGCAAGGTTTAACTGTCTTTGTACTGATAAACTGTTACAGAATATATTCAGTGTAACTCACATGAGAAACCGCTGCAGACACTCAGACGGACAGAGTTAAAAATAAGTTGCAGCGGCATGAATTATGATTTCATCTCCTTAAAGATGAAAACATGAATACATGTAGTTGTTGTTTTTTTTTTAATTTTTTTAATCCAATAAGTGAAAATTATTACATGTTCCAAAAGAAATTGATTGATGACAGAATAAAATACAAGTCTTGGGTCTTAATTTCCCTCGCCTTTCAGGTTCGGGAAATTTTACCGCCCCGCGACTTGTATTTTGGCAAATATCCCTCCTTATCATGATATATCTGTTCAGTAACCTCTGATCAGCAGCATTAAAACCAAATAATATGGAAAGCCATAATCCACCATCAGAAAGTCAAAATTATCATGTCCGTTTTGTCTTAAGACGTCCAAAGAGATGTGTAATGCTGATAATGGTCTTAAATTTCGAATCATTTAGGATCATTTAGGTATATAAGATAAAGGTTATCCTTACATGGATGATTTGTCCAATTACGGAACATCTATATAATGGAAACTGAAATTAAAGGACTTGATTTCGCACAATTAGTCCCCATAGGTATCCCGATTGTCTACTGGAACACATGTCCTCCAAATTCGACGAATACTTCCAGCATCGCGATGACATACTTCTCATACTTTTTGTAGGAATCACTCCTGTATATTTAACAAATTAAGCCCTTTCTTTACATAATAACAAATATAAATATTTTTTCAACCTTTTTAATGCAGAAAGATTGATTTATTCAACCCTGGAGTACTGACTAACTCATACTGTTGGAGAGTAATATACTTGAGTGTAGAAAAATGAAATGTTTTGGCAATGGTGCAATGGTCATGTCCAATATTTAAGATAAACTTTCTAACAAATCTTTCGATTTTTTTTGTGGAAATCCACATTTGATTCATCCTACTTGTTAAGTATACCACAATATATCTTAAGGCCATCTCTGACTCCAGTAAGTAATAAAGTAGGAAGCTTAGAAAGGGATTTTGTGACCCAGTCATGCATATCTGTAAGCGTACATGTACCACAATTATATACCAAAAAGAGGACAAAAGCTTGGTGTTTGTTGGGGATTTCACTCCTCGGTATTCTTCAGGGTTTATTAGCAGGGTTAACAAATGAATTAGACCTAATACCCACCTCGATCCCAGAGTTGTGCCTTTAGTGTAATTTGATACTGTTATAATATATAATGTAATGTTGGTATATATAATATAACGTGCACAGTAGATACAAACTAGATCAAACTAGATAGAAATGTTCTGGTTCCACATGTACCACAATTATATACCAAAAAGAGGACAAAAGCTTGGTGTTTGTTGGGGATTTCACTCCTCGGTATTCTTCAGGGTTTATTAGCAGGGTTAACAAATGAATTAGACCTAATACCCACCCCGATCCCAGAGTTGTGCCTTTAGTGTAATATGATACTGTTATAATATATAATGTAATGTTGGTATATATAATATAACATGCACAGTAGATACAAACTAGATCAAACTAGATAGAAATGTTCTGGTTGTAGGGAATATGGTGCACAGTCCAACATCGGAAATACAAAGAATCAAAGATATCGCAAAAGTATGGCAAATAATAAAGTGTAAAAGAAAAGAAAAGAAGTTTTCGGCACTCTAGAATTTGTAAGGATATCATGGGTACATGTACAAGTAGAACTATCAGATACAACTAGTCAATAAGATTTTCAAAATTTACTTATATCGGAATATATAGAATTTTGAAAATAGTTTAAACTTTTAGTAAAATAGTGTAATTAAGAATTCAACAAAAAGATCTTCAAAAGTTTCATGTACAAAAATTAAATCTATAATATAAATATATTATATAAATTTTTATTTGAAATTAACTTTGTTTTAATGTAATATGAGTAAATAAATGGATATGCAGTTAATGTATGAATTAAACATATTGAACAATCTTCCTTCAATGACAAATCCATAGATGTAATAGACATCTATGATACATGTAAAACAACGTTAAGCAAGAAAATAACAACCAAAATAACATAAAACTAACAAGGCATAATCATTTTTATCAAAACAACCTGAACCATCACCTTGGTCTGTAAAAATATTCTCCACAAATACAATAAGTAGATCAATATTCACAGTTTTCCAAGCAACTTACGTCAAAGATGTTTCTGTGATAGGTCAATAACTGTCGTACAAGTGCAGGGTAAACTTTTACACTTGTTTCTGGATTTTGATCCTAGATTATTTTCTCTTTAGACCCTCTACTTCAGATATGCATGTAGCCATCGTATGTACAGTAATTGATGGATATGGAATGGATTATGCTAAACAAAAGCCTTTGCAGTTCAAAAATATTTGTTCAAGAAAAGTTACAATTATATTTTTGGCATTCGGTTATGGTCACGGTATTTTTGCGATTACCGTCGTTCGAATTGTGGTTTCTCTCTTCGTGAACGAGGAGGATTTTATGGTTAAGCTGTATATCCCATATTATGTACTCACACGAGTAGTTCCCTTTTCGGTAATTCTAGATGCAAATATCCGGATGGCCTACTAAAACCAGGTAACCAGGTTTCAGTAATGGTGGACAGACCCACAAAGAAGTACAATGAATATATTTATATATGCAACATCCAGGATATATAAGCATAATGCACGTAATGGAGAAAAACTATAAAAATCACACTCTTGCTTGTAGGAAGTTCTGAATGCAGCCATGCAATTAAAAAACTTAATTCCTTAGATATTTTTTCAACATAAAATGTTCCAAAGGGATGACAGGAAACATCTAAAATGGCCGAAAATTACAGTCATATGCCACAATCTGCCAGGGAACTACACAGGAAAAACACAAACAAGATAAACAAGACAAAGCACAAACGTTAACAACGATAGGAACTCGGGACAGCCAGGCTTGGTACCGACACTAGCAAAAGCAAGTGGTAGGTTAAGCGGTTTATTGGTACCAAACCTCCCATTTATCTGTCCCGTTTCCCAATAGTATAATAAACATACAAATAAAACCCAATACAGGTAGACGTCTAAATTTGTTTAAAGACAAAATTATAACAAAGGTCACCAACAGAAAAGATTTTTATAAAGTTAATTATATTGAATCACCTCCTAAGCTGTCTGTAAAAAGAATAAAGATGAATGTAATAGACATCTATGATACATGTAAAACAACGTTAAGCAAGAAAATAACAACCAAAATAACATAAAACTAACAAGGCATAATCATTTTTATCAAAACAACCTGAACCAAGTCAAAACTAAAGGATCTTGGTCTACAATTTGTGTTTGTACCAGTTGACAAGCCTTCCAACAACGTTGCTATCGTTTGAAAGAAATATTATATCGATGTCCAACAATACGAACTGGAAAAGTCAACAACTTTCAGACGTACCAAATGGGACGAAAAAACGTTAACTCAACATTACTGAAACTGTTCGAGGAGAGCAATTTTGTAGCCATTGGGCTTTTTGTCATCCCCATTTAATAAATCATTAAATTAAACATTATAAGGATACAGAAATGCTTAAAATTCCGTCTAAAGATAACACCTTGCCTACCATGTACTGGATTCCTTAGCTTCACAAAAATCCCTTCAAACATCGATTTAATTTGGCATCAAGTAAGTGTTCTACTACTAATTTATCCATCCATTTAACTAGTTCACTTACTTGTATAAAGGAGTTGGTTATTTAATACTGTGAAAAAACTTATCAAACCTCTAGAGTAAATTACTTTTGGAGTGTAAAATATTCAATTGAAGTTTTGGATAAACTAAAATCTATTCAAAGACCAGTCTCATCCGTCGACAGTTATGATTTTTCCACACTTTATACTACCCTTGCACATAAGTTGATTAAATCAAAATTGGGACAACTCATTAAATGGTCTTATAAATTTTCTGGTCTGCAGTTCATTGGTTGGCTTCTTCTCTAATATTACAAACAATAATTAACTATTAATGCACTCAATCTTTTGCTGGATAACAATTTTGTTCGTTTTGTTCGTTATCAACGGGTCATAGGTATTCTCATTGGTACAAATTATGCACCTCTCATTGCAGAACTTTTTCTGTTCTGTTACGAACGAGACTTTATGAAAAAAAAACTTCAAAACGGAATCATGCAAAACAGTGATAATCTCATTTGTATTTTCAATGATAACAGCAGGTATATTGACGATATCCTTGCAATTGACAATCCCCAGTTTTTAGATTTTGTTGACATGATTTACCAACAAGAGCTGAAATTAAATAAAGCTAACAATGATTCCAAATACTGCCATTTTCTAGATCTAACTACCATTATTGACGCTGGTAAAACAAGAGCTGTCGCCGAATGGCGTCCAATTACACCCCCGCTCATTGTACCCTGAATCATAGAGGGAAAGTGCAAATTCAAGTGTGTGTGTGAACCCAAAACGGGAGTGAACAGCAAAATTGACTAAGTCAGTAAACAGGAAGAAGTGTCTCGAATGGTCTGAAAACGCATCCCACAATATGACTATACAAAGCTTGTGACAAAATTTCAAAGCTGTATAATATAATACTGCAGAGAAAACTTTTACGAAAATTACTGTATAATGCTGCAAGTGTCAAAATTGACTTAGTCGGTTAACAGAAAGAAGTATCCCGATTGGTCTGAAAACAAATCCCACGATATGACATGACTATACATAGCTTGTGGCAAAATTTCAGATCTGAATCATTAAACAATACAGAGAAATCTTTGACGAAAAATTACTCCATTATGCCACAAACTACAGTGCAAAAAAATTGACCAAGTCGGTAAACAGGAAGTAGTATCTCGACAGGCCAGAAAACTTGTCCAACGATATGGCATGACCATACAAAGCTTCTGACAAAAATACAGCTTAGTATCATTTACCATTACTGAGAAAACTTTGACGAAAATTCACTCTATAATGCTACAAGTGTCAAAATTGACCAAGTCGGTAAACAGGAAGTAGTATTCCGTCAGGTCAGAAAACACATCCCACAATATGGCATGACCATGCAAAGCTTCTGACAAAATTACAGCTTTGTATCATCTACCATTACTGAGAAAACTTTGACGAAAATTCACTCTATAATGCTACAAGTGTCAAAATTGACCAAATTCGGTAAAAAGGAAGGAGTACTCTTATTGGTCCAAAAATGCATCCTACAATAAGGCATGATTATAAAAAGCTTATGACAAAATTTCAGATCTGTACCTTTTACCATTGCTGAGAAACTTAACGTGTCTGCTAGGTAGGTAGACCTTGTCATACTGATTTTTTTTATACACGAGCCAGTTTTGTTTATATTTGTAAAGGCTTTTGAGTTATTTGCCAAAGGCTGCAATCAGCCTCTCTGTTCTTTTTTAGTAACGACAGTCATGTTGTTTGACCTGGGACAAAGAAATTTGAAACTATATACCTAGTAATTATTCAGTTGTCAAAGTTTTGTTCCATTTGGCCTGGCGGTTTCACGATTTTTGAAAGTTAGCTAACGACGGACGGACACGAAGTCGTGGCAAAAGCCAGGCAAGCTTAAAAGCGGGTCAGACCAACCGATATACCTCTGGATCAGCAGATTAGTTGATGTTCAGCAATCAGGGGAAAAATGGCAATATAACACCGGTACCAAGTCCGGCTGTCCCGAGTTCCTATCGTTGTTTGCCTGGGTAGTTCCCTAGCAGATTGTGGCATGTAATTATAATTTTCAGCCATTGTAGGTGTTTCCTGTTGTCCCTTTTATTTCATTAACTAACTCTATGACCACAATCTTGAAAGAAGAGAAATTGACAATACGTTATTTTTTTTGAAAGATGGGTCAAGGGGTGCTCGCCGATAATTGCCAGCTAGCTAAAGGAGCCTAGTCATTTTCAATTATAACAGTATTAATAGAGTACATACAATGACAAAAAAATGATAATAAAAAACTGCAAATACTGTGGACTGTGGTGGGCTACGGATACCCTGCTCTATCTCTTCGTGAATTTTGTGCCCAAATAATAGAATTATATTCTAGCAGCCGATAATTCATAACGGTATAAATAACTCATACATTATACTGTAAGATAAAAAAACCCCGAAGTCCAACACATATAAAAAGTCTGGAAAAAGGGGAAAATGGAACGACAAAATGCACAGTGCACAGTTCCCGTTTAGGTGTCATGAAATAATGTTCAGTGGTTAAGGATTAGTAGTTGATACTATGTGGACAACAAATGCTTATCATTGAGCTAAAGTGACAAAATCTAAAATATGTAGAAATATTGATTAAAAGGAATTATTGGAAAATAAATTACATACGATATAAGCTGCTGGATAAATTTCCTGAAATTCTAATATGTGTTTTAGGAGGAGTAGTGGATACCAGGTGGTTGTACAGAAAGACAGACGGACGGAAGAACAGACATCAAAGACGCTATATACCTCCCACAAGCGTGAGGTATAATAGACAAGACAAGACAACAAATATTAAGCACTTTAGCAGTTGTAGTGCAGACAACATAACAAAAGTAGAACGAACCGAAATAAAAAAGACAAAAATGTAAAGCATTAGCATAGTTAGCGAAGCCAATAGACAAAAATAATTCAAAGCAAAACAAACAAGCCACAAGTGTTAAGTACTAACAGCGTGAATTTCAAACAAAAATATAAAATAAACAAATAGAAATAAAAAAATAAAAAATATATAATAAAAATGAATAAGAAAATAAGAAAAAAATAATGGAAGTATCATCAGGTGCTCTGAACGTTAGCATGATCTACTCCACATGTGAAGATAAATGCCAAACCTTTCGTAAATTGACTCTAGTCACATCTGACAATATTAATTTATTCATTTTTCAGTTATTTTGTCATTCAAAATATCAAATGAGACAAGAATGAGTATCGTTTTTATACCCCGCCACAGGTAGTGGCTAGGTATTATTTGATACCCTCAGCCGCCTTTGAACTAATTAAAATTCGCTTCATATTTGGTATGCTAGTAGTTTACCACAAAGCCCAGACCAATTTCGGTCATTTTGGGTTCGGAGGTTGTGGTGTTATGCCCATTAAAGCTCTGAAAGTTTGTTACTTGAACGTGGTGGGTATCATTAATTACTATTTTAGCTTTTATGAATGCATGAAGAAAGGAATCCCAGACCAAAAAGGCAACAGAAACAATCTAAAAATAAAAAAATGGCAATCAACAGGCAACACAAATAGATATTACAGGAGAAACAAAGAGCAAACAAGGACACAGTAATGTTCAAAAACGCCACAAGAATAAAGCATGCACCAAGTTAACAGA
Organism: Modiolus philippinarum; assembly: GCA_002080025.1. Taxonomy (NCBI): domain Eukaryota; kingdom Metazoa; phylum Mollusca; class Bivalvia; order Mytilida; family Modiolidae; genus Modiolus; species Modiolus philippinarum. Next base: position 35,746 of record MJUU01064193.1, read on the forward strand.
ATTAACCCCCAAGACTTCAAAATGATTTTGTTTTCCTACCTATCAATATTTGAAAGTGCAATTCAAAACGAATAGCAAGCATATAAAAAACTGGAAAACAAAGAAATGAACTTTCGTGATGGCATGGTGTAAATTTAATCTTTTAATCTTGGCGTATTGAAATAGTGTAGTGCCCCCTGACAATATTATGGCTTTGACATTTAACACAATCTGGGCACACAGAATCTATAGTTAGTCGTCAAATAAGCGGGAGGTTGATGCATCAATAAACTTGGTTTAACCCACCATTTTATTTTTTTAAAATCGTTCCAAGTCGGGAATATGACGGCTTGCCAAATGTTCTGTGTCGGATTGTGTTCCCCTGATTCAGTCGAATGTTATACGGATTTGCCTTACTGGTCTCTCCCTTTAATCGATTCGGACTTTTGTTGTCACTTTTACTTAATATATGACGTGTGAATACGTAAGCAACTGGTCTAAGTTCTTTAAAACACGTGCTATCATATGATATTTACTTCTCGTTCAAAATACGTCAGAAGCCCGAGCCAGTCAGACGTCTTTCTTCAACTTCTTCAAAAAAAGAAAGTATAGCTGTGGATGTGATACGACAGAAATATTTCATGCCATAAGAATGAAAAATTATCTGAAAGCAAGACTTCTCATTGAAAACACAAATAGTGTTGATTTCAAGAACTCGTCAAAAGCAACGCCATTGATTGCAGTCCGTCAAATCGCAACTGAAAATGAAAATACGTTTGCGTTTATCAATTATTTACTGGACAAAGGAGCAGACATTGATGCCACAGACAAGTATGGGAAAACTGCAATTGATTATGCCAGACAGAATGGCTGTAATGATATTGCTTTTCTAATGGCAATCAAGGCGGAAAATAATCTGATAAACGCACTGCAAGAAGTAGGCCTAATGGACTAGTAACCACAATTGAAATGACATACAGGACATCTCTCATGTGGAAATTTGAATTACATAACGGAAGCAGGCAAAATAATTCAAATATTCCGTTTAAAATCGTCGGACATTTTTTTGTTAAAAAATATCTGTGAAATTAAATAACCTTGCTTTCTTGTTGTAAGACATTTGACAACATTTTGTAGACCAGTCTTTAACTATTTTCAACTTTTCAGATAACGAGACTTTCGAGATAAGGGCTATTTTATGTTTGATGACGAAAAATGACAAAAAGAGGATCGAAACTAGTACCAGGTTGTACGGGCTCACGCATTCGCTCATCACTGAAATTACCCTCTACACACTTTTAATGTACAAAGACAATCGGATCGGTTAACTCGAAAGATCCGCATTGAACCTGTTCAGAATACATGGAAAAATATGCATTTAATGCTAATTGGACCAATTATTTGGATACATTGGTAGTAAGTAGAACTCTTAAGGTAAAACTGTATTTCTCCAAAGTTAATATTGGCAATAGAAATGTGACTTTTGTAAATATGAAGGGTAATCATACGGGTCCTTGGCTCTAGACTACAACCTTTTGTGAAAGTTTGGCTAAGACTTCCATTGCAAGGACTCCAGGCTCCAACACTATGACTACCGGCTCCACTCACAGGAAACCTGGCACCACATGCTGGCCTCCATGCTCCACATACATTGACTTTTGGCTCTCAGAGAGCAGTTGAGTCCGTGTTATTACCCCAATCTGAAAGACAATTGGGAATAATTGTTTCATATCAAGCAGAATAGTCTAGGTTCTAACAACATTTACAAGTGAGTTGATTCTATAGTTTTGAAACTGAATTGATGATACCTTTTGTATAAAGACACAACTAAAGAGAAAACATTGCCGCCTTACTTGCATAACTGTTAACTTATAAAATGATACCTGACGTAGTTTTTTTTCCATTTCAATACTTACATTTATACTTTATTGGGATGCCTAAAAAGAATGTAGTTTACTTAAAGCCTTGTTATTAATTTGTTTCGGAGCGACCGTTTGATTTTGTCTTTATGGGGGAGCTTTGAAGAAACTCCGGAAAAAAAATCAAAGGTTAGAAATTTCAGGTCGGAATAAGGCTGAAAAAAAAATAACCAGTATGACATATACAAAGAAAACTCTCTGATAAGGACCGACAAAGTCAGAATTTCTTCCAATGGGACAAAAATTGTCAGGCTTAAATATTACATTAAAAGATGTTCTCTGGCGTATCCTGCCTTCGAAAAAAGGGAGTTTCTGACGGGTTTCAGTCGATTGTTTGCCATTATTTGTCTAAAATTTGCACGAATTTACAAATAAATCTAGAAAAAGGGGGTTTCCATCCCCCAACTCAACCTTCTGGATTCGCCAAATTGTTCCTTCAAAGCTCCATTTAAAATCAAATATTTGCTCCATTATCAATTATATCTAGGTTACAATTTTATCACATTGGAATACACCTTTTTAGAAGTTATGAAGTATGATCGAGTGTTGTGAACTATGGAGAATTTTCTATTTGTGATATATAAATGTGTAGATAGTTGTTAGTCAAGATTGTAAAGCTGTTCGTCTTATTGTATAGAGATCAAAATATGTTCTTCTTTGAATGTCATTATTTATAAACTAATTAATATAAATATTGTATTTATTGTATAAACTATTGCAGTTATATTTCCTCTTTATTGTTAATCTAAAGCAAACGCTGAAAACATTAATAGTGACCCCGAAGGAAGAATAAACTCATTTACCATTGGTTTTACATTATCGACAACAACTTTTTTGGAATACATTTACATTTGAAACACCGAAAATCAAAACACTAGAGTTAAAGGAGAAGAAAAAGCATAATGTACATACATAGTGACGTCAAACCATCTAAGGACAGAGTTTTGCATGAGGGAGATACTCCTTAGCTTAACAAAATTTCTTACTTAGAATTTTGTAACTCTTAAAATAATCGGTTTTCGGACCAACACTGGAGTAAGGGAGAAATAGGAACTAAATAAGACATGGATGTGATATTTCTCGACAATAAGCTCAACCCGGTGGTAGTGCCCGTATTGAACTTACTATGAGGTATGAGCATTGTCGAAGGCCTCATAGTGACTTGAAGATGAAGAACAACAATAACGTTGTTAAGTTGTTTGATTTTATCATGTATTTATAGAAAATTTGTCTCATGTACATTTACTCAATACCCTTACATTGTAAAAAGTCTGAAAGCAGAGGCATCGACTACTCGAAAAAATATGTTCCGACGGTCAAGAAAGTCGCAAAAGTTTTATTTCAAAGAGATGTACTCAGTCCGAAAAGTAATTGTGTGAAATTATTTCCCTTCTAAACATGCTAATGAGTTGGGCGTCTACTTCATCAGCCATATTTAGAAACATGCCATCTGTTGATGGTGCATAGTAACGGCTGGATATTAAGCTTGTTCGGGTATATAAATCACAAAGGAACGATGCATTTAGTAAAACAAGCACATTTACAAAATAAAAGTAACAATTTGTCTGCTATTGCACGTTCAATTGTTTATAGTTGGTGTGAAATGTCTTCACTGCGACCACACTGTAAGTAACCTGGAGACAATAAAATATTATTAAAAGGCAAAAAATTACCAGGGGCGGAAACAATTTCTGTATTAAAAGATAGCCAAAGGATTAATCTTGAAGGGGGAATGTGAAATAATTGATTTCAAAGATGTATATTTCAAAGATCCAAAATGATATCCCGTAACCAATGTATTCTTCCATTGTGTTCATCATTTGGTGGTAAATGCTATTTATAAACACTGCCGAGGCACTCACAGGGATCAGTGTACCCCATTATAATAAAATTGTACGAAATTAATGGGAATGTTTCGAGATTTCTGTATCTAAATATTTGTTTGGAACGGTAGTTGAATGTTTACTGTTCCATTTAAAACAATAAAACAAACTATAGACAAAAATCCAATTACGATTACCTGAATGGGCCTCTGATCCTAAGTTGTAATCATGACGTATATAGGTAAATTCGATTTCATTTCTAAAAATAGAGCCAGTGTTGAAGCAGACTCCACGAACTTTGGGGTTTTATTCTGGGAATTTGCGTGGAAGGGCGGAAATGAAATTTTGCACATGTATTGATCAATTCTTTATGAACCAGTATGCCAACTTTGGAGAAAATCCGGAGATGTATATTTGATTCATCCAAATTGATAGAGACCCACTTCAGCCCACTTACTTTACAACCAAACGGCAAACATTCACATTATTTCTATACCTTAATGAAATACACGATTTAAAAAATCATTAAATTTTCTCATTAGAAACAACTTTTGGGAATATGTATCTACGGAAAACAAATCTAAGTAGACCTTTTTTGTTTCGTTTAATGAAGAGTTCCATTACTTTTGTTTAAAACTAATCACTTATCGGCCTGTGCTGTCACATCCCAAGCCGACGTCCTGAGAAAATGAAAAATACTTTACACATTGATGTTAATTGATTGACAGTAGACCACATAGATTGTGTTCGTAGAGTACTAAAGAAGATAAGAAGATTTTACATTTGATTGGTTGGTATGAAATATAAAATCACCTAATGCATTGCCAAATAAGTTGTGTTACATGCTACGTACACATTTTTCGTAATATGCTGTCAATCAATTATCAACATTTTTTCTTTATACACGAAGAGTCTTTCAGAAGTCGGTTTTGGGGTAAATGTACGCCTTGTTGAAATGAAACTTTTCCCCATCGTTTGACCATTGCAATAAATCAATATAATCTACAGATGACAAGTTCGACTAGTTATGTCTCTCATCATAACATATGAAGGAGATGAAAGAGGACAAGTAACAAAAAGGATCTAAAACTAAAGGGAGACACATAAGTTTCCGAAATAGCCATATGCAGAAACAAAAATTTACAGTAACTTCGTCATTTTATTAGTTATTTTCAAAATTTAGACATTTCAAGTTTTTGTTCTTTTTTATAGAGGCCACCATACATGTTTTTTCACAACACATTACATTAATTAATGCTTCGACTTTCACAACTTTCAATAACAAATAACGTGAGAGATATTCTTATAATGGATCTGAAAACAATATCTGTCTATAGTAAAAATGCAAAGGTGATAATATTTTAACTTCGTAGAAAAATTACAATGTGTTTAGCAACAATAATAGGAACAATATATATAACGTCCACAGTAGCACCGGGTACAACCACACATATGGGGTGTCGGCTCTGTGTGGTAAGGGGTGTCGGTTTTTTGTGATGAAATGAGGGTAAATTGAAGGTAAGATCATGATTTATTACAAAAGTAGACCTTATAGATTTAACCAATGTATCTAACGGAGTACCCCAATCATCAAGGAATGCGTAACACCTAAACACTATACGCTATACCGTTCAGTTTCCACAAACACTCCTCCTCACTCTTTGTGGTACAGGTCACGGCAACTTTTCGGGCTTGTTATAAAGCATTGTTGAGATGTATAGCGTATTCTGTTTGACTTGTATGACACCAGTAGGTGTTTAATGTAAGTATTAATCATCTGGATTCAAATATAACGTAGGCATAGGTCGGATGCATCAAATTGTGTATGTGTCTTACAGGGTGTTGGTATCGGTGAAGTACGGGGTGTTGGCTTATATGTAAAAAGAGTTTAACTTTCGTTATTCATTCTTCTGTATATAGTTTTTAAGCGCATGTAACGACTTCTCTATTCCCAATGGCTTAGCTGACTAGATTTCTATTTTTTTTTGTCGGTGGTCGCCTTTCATAATCATCACCCCCAAACAGTCACATAGATATTTATAGGAAAACTACTATGACCATGATGACCTTGGATATTCTTAATTTCCTACTATCTGTTTCAACTACAGATGGAAACAATTCTCCAAGTTGGTGACACAATTGGAGTTTTGGATTTATATGATTATAGAATTTCCCCTTTCCTCGTTCTTGCTTTGGTATTCGTTTGCCGATGTATTGGAAAGAAAGAAGTAAAAGATTGCCGACCCAATCTTACAGTTTTACACTTCAATTGATGCAGTCAAACTGTAATATTGGTGTGACAATTTTGCAAGTTGATTCTTTCCACAGGGAATGCCTGGTTTGTGAATAAAGCTTGCATGGGGTATTTGAAATTAAATAGTTTTTATCATTTTTCAAGAATGGAAAACAAAAGGTTGAAAATGCCAAAATTATGAGTTTAAAAGTCTATTCTCTATTTTCCAATAAATGTTTGGACCTTTTGTATATTTTCATAAAATAGTTTATCTTCATTATTTTTTTGTAAAAATGGAAAAATTAATTAATGACAAAGCGAAATCATAATTGTGATATAATTATTTCCCTTAAAAATTAGTAGTTTTGCTCCCACATTTTGCTCCCAAAAATGATCATAATGATAAAAATTCTAATGAAAATATAAAAATGTTCCAGAAATGATATGATAAGTTTATATTTGTGTTCATATCAATATGATTAGACTTAATTGAGAATATTTTCAAAAGTAAGATTAAGAATTTTCCTATCCTAAGAAAAGTTTTATGCCATGCAAGAAAAGAACTGACTTCAGCACTTTTCCCCTTAGAAAGAGGGAATTTGAAGAACTGATTGAGAAAATGCTATTAAAAATGACCATGATCCTATATTTACAGAAGATAGACTATAATTTACACAATAATGGAGTAAATGCTCATGAGACAAAGTCCCTACAAATAAATGCTAAAACCAAGCAAAGGAACGCTTTCATTGTTGTTCTTCACCTTGAAGTCACCATGAGGTCTTCAACCTCATACCTTATAGTAAATTCAATATGGCCTCTAGCACCAGTTTGAGCGGAATTCCTTGCTTTATATCGAACAATGTTGCATCCATGCCTTTTCTGGACATGGACAAATTTAACTAGCAAGACTGTCACCTGAAAAAGTACTAGTGCCTCATACTAGTCCATGGACAATTGAAACATATCGACAATCATAGGGCACTCATCATGTCAATTGTAAGAAAACTTGGCATTATAAAATGTTTCTGGTATCAAAGTGAGCATTATAAGATCTGTTTGCTACAGTTAAAACTGTGTTTATAAGAAGAAATAACGAAAATAAATGTCTTTTTTAAGCCAACACCCCGTACTTCACCGATACCAACACCCTGTGAGAAACATACACAATTTGATGCATTCGACCTATGCTTACGTTATATTTGAATCCAGATGATCAATACTTCCATTAAACACCTACTGGGGTCATACAAGTCAAACAGAATACGCTATACATCTCAACAGTGCTTTATAAGAGAATGACAAGCATGAAAAGTTGCCGTGACCTGTACCACAAAAAGTGAGGAAGAGTGTTTGTGAAAACTGTACGGTATAGCGTATAGTGTTTAGGTGTTACGCATTCCTTGATGATTGGGGTACTCCGTTAGATATATTGGTTAAATCTATAAGGTCTATTTTTGTAACCAATCATGATCTTACCTTCAATTTACCCTCTTTTCACATTTCATCACAAAAAATCGACACCCCTTATCACACAGAGCCGACACCCCATATGTGTGGTTGTACCCGGTGAGTAGATATAAGACTACTGAAAGATTCTCTGCAATTCTCCGCAAACTTTTTCCTTAGTAGAAGACTACTGAAAGATTCTCCGCAAACATTTTCTTAAGTATTAGACTGCTGAAAGATTCTGCGCAATTCTCCGCAAACCATTTCCTCAGTCTTTGACTACTGAAAGATTCCCCGCAATTCTCTACAAATTTTTTCCTAAGTATTGGAATTCCGAAAGATTCTCCGCAAACTTTTTCCTAAGTAGAAGATTGCTGACAGATTCTCCGCAATTCTCCACAAACATTTTCCTAAGTATCAGACTACCGAAAGATTCTCCGCAAACTATTTCCTAAGTCTTTGACTTCTGAAAGATTCTCCAAAATTCTCTGGAAAATTCTCCGCAAACTATTTCCTAAGTCTTTGACTACTGAAAGATTCTCCGCAATTCTCCACAAACTTCTTCCTAAGTATATTCTTCGCCATTCTCCTCAAACTTTTTCCTAAGCATAGACTACTGAAAGACTCTCCGCAATTTTCCGCAACTTTTTTCCCAAGTATTAGACTACTTAAAGATTCTGCGCAATTCTCCGCCAACTTTTCCTAAGCATAGACTACTGAAAGATTGTCCCGTGACAATTCTCCGCCATTTTTTCCTGAGCATTAGACTACTGAAAGATTCTCCGCAGACTTTCTTCCTAAGTATTAGACTACTGAAAGATTCTCCGCAATTCTCCGCAAACTACTTCCGTAGTAGAAGATACTGAGAGATTCTACGCAATTTTCCGCAAACTTTTTCCTAAGTATTAAACTTCTGAGAGATTTTCCACAATCTACAAAAGTTTTTCTTTAATAATAAACTGCATGGGATTGTCTGCAATTCACCATAAAGCTTTTCTTAAGTATTCGACTTCTGAAAGATTCTTCTCCATTCTCTACTGAGAAACCTTTGTATTAGACTGCATGGGAGATTTTCTGCAATGCTTTGCAGAATTTTGTCCTACTATATCCAACTTTCCAAGAGATTCTCTTTGATTCTCTGCAGTTCTACGCATTTTTACTCTAAAATTCTGCACTTGACATTTTCATGATCTCTTACATGAAGGAATAGCCAGAAATGATGGGTATTTNGAATTTGTTATAACGAATTAAATTCGTTATAACAAATTCAAAAATCTGTTATAACTAATTCAAAAATTCGTTATAACGAATTAAATTCATTATAACAAATTCCAGAATTCGTTATAACGAATTCAAAAAAAAAATTTGATAGGTCCTATATGGGCTTCCGTAGATACCAAATGATCACGTTGAAAAAAGTGCACAAGACGTCATAAAACGATGTAATAGAATCCAGAAATCACAGAATTTTCGGGAAATAACAAACAGATCCACTGATATAACAGATACTAAAGATAGTAGGAACCAAACAAAAAAAAAGTAACAAAGTTTATACATCCTTTCAAAAATACTTAAGTATGTATGCGAAAGGAATTTACGAAGAAAATAGATCAGATGACCAAACGAAGCAATGTGTGGAAATCACAATGAAACAAGATAATTATAGACGAAATATAACATAAAAAACTAAGAAATCAAAATTGATAAAAACAATAAGTCTCCACAAACTTCGTTTGGGAGACTTAATTATTACCAAACAAACTAAAAACCATCCTACATGTAGGTCATCATTTATTTACCCCTTATAATTATCACAGATTTAACAAATAACGCCAGAGATACTCGAGTAATGAATCTGACGTCAAGGAATACAAACGGGATGATATCTCAGATATTACGTCCACAGTAGATACAAAATGATGAAGTATTTAGAACAACGCGGTGGTCAAACTGTATACATAAAACATTAAAAAAATTATCTGAAAACAAGGCAACAACACCCGACGTACTGGATCTAAAAAGATACACATTTCAAGCAAGGCATTGGACTGAAGTGAAGAGTACACTCATGTGTGCACTGCTCACTTCACTCTACTGCCTCATTAAATATTTTATATAGGCATAAAAAAAACACACACACACACACATACACACACACACACACACATGTAAACTTTATCACTGTATAACTGATCACTAGCGCTAATTAAAAAAACAATAACATTCACACCAGCCCGAACAACATGACAATTGGCAGCCATTAAAATCAACACAGTCACATTTGTCATCGTTATGCTTTTGTAAAATTTAGATTTTGCGAAGCGTCATTAAAAAATATGAGAAGATGGAATTAAATGAAAGATTATGATTAAATTGCGACAATGTAGAAGATAAGAAACTTGTAATAACTCATTTGTTAACAGGTCCAATGTACGAAGATCTTAGACAGTTAGGGACCGACTATTTAACTTGAAAAAGGGGGGGGGGGTTATGGTCTTTTTCTGGACAAAAAAAAATTAACAAGTAGAAACACATTTTTTTTTGGAATATTAACATTATTTTTTTGGGGCAGAAAGCCCCGTTCAGAATATTTTTTTCATCATTTTTGCAGCCAAAATATTTTTTCACATAAAATCTTGTAAAGAAAAAAACATAGCCCCCCTCTTCAGGTTAAATGGTCGTTCCCTTACTAATTATAGATGTTTTAAGGTACAGTACTGACTTTCAATACTTGCTTATGATGAATCATTATACCCCGTCTACGATAGTAGGGGCATATAGTGTTCGGGTCTGCCCGTCCACCCGTCCGTCCTTCAAAATTTAGGTGTACCCTACGGTTCAAGTTATTTTTTCTGTGAAGGATGTATGCTATTATTATGAAACTTTGTATAAATATTCATTAGGATATAATTACAGACAAACAAATCATAATAAAAATAACTCAAAGCTACCAACTCCATGCTTCTCTGACCATAGAAAAAAGGGGATAGTATGAGGTTTACGGTTGAAGTTTTTTCTGTGAAGGATGTATGCTTTTATCATGACACTTTATATAAATACTCATTAGGGTATAATTAAACAAAAATCATGATAAAAATTTATCCAAGCTACCAACTTCATGCTTCACTGATCACAGGAAAAAGGAGGATAGAAACAACGGCAGTAGAATACCGAAGGAACAAGGGAAGCGATGACTACAAAACTCGGAGTCCAAAGACACGGCAGAAACGGTAACAGATAAAAACAAAGACAAAACAAGGATAGAATGATGTTTACCCTTAGGTTGATTTTTTTCCTGTGAAAAATGTATGCTCTTATCCTGAAACTTTATGTAAATACACATTAAAATTATTGCAGTTGGAGTTAACATATGTGTTATGGTCTCATGTTCATTTACTCCATATCCTTTCGTAAAACATTAGGATATATTAATAAAACAAGAAACATAATAAAATTTTGTTTATACAAGCTACCAGCCTCATGCTTCTTTGATGATAGTTAAAGGGGATAGCATAAGGTTTACCTTCAGGTTGATTTTTTTTCTGTGAAGAATGTATGCTATCATCATGAAACTTTATATAAATAAACATTAGAATATAAATTAACAAAAACCATTATGAATATTTATCCATGCAACCAACTTCATGCTTCACTGATCATAGAAAAAGGGGGATAGTATGGGGTTTACCCTTAGGTCGAAGTTTTTTTTTCTTTGAAAGATGTATGCTATTCTCTTATCCGGGCATCCGGGCACTTTACCTGTGGAGGCGGTGAAAAAGTCCACATTTCATTATATTCTAAGTAACTTCAACTTTTAGTAACTTCAACTTTTAGTAACTTCAACTTTTATTTATTCACTCATTTTTCAAGATTTTAAATGAAACTCGGAATATACATTTGGAACATCAATATAAACATGATCTGTAATCGTCGATCGCGTCACCGCCTATATTGGGGGTGTAAGATTGAAATCGACTGATCTAATTGGTCAATTCAGCTTTGTGATGTCACGCCGGATAAGAGAATTATCCTGAAACTTAATGTAAATACAAATTAGGATATAATTAAACAAAAACATAATAAAATTTTATACAAGCTGCCAACTGCATGCTTCACTAATCAAAGAAAAAGGGGACAGTACATGTATCAAGTGTATCCTCAGGTTGAAGTTTTTTTCTTTGAAGGGTGTATACTTTCATCATGAAACTTTATATAAATAATCATTAGAATATAAATTAACAAAAACCATTATAAATATTTATCCATGCAACCAACTTCATGCTTCACTGATCATAGAAAAAGGGGGATAGTATGGGATTTACCCTTAGGTCGAAGTTTTTTTCTGTGAAAGATGTATGCTATTCTCCTGAATCTTAATGTAAATACAAATTAGGATATAATTAAACAACAGACATCATAAAATGTTATACAAGCTACCAACTTCATGCTTCACTAATCATAGAAAAAGGGGATAGGACATGTATCAGGTGTACCCTCAGGTTGAAGTTTTTTTTCTGTGAAGTATGTATGCTTTCATCGTGAAACTATATAAATACACATTGGAATATAAATAACCAAAAATATACTATAAATACTTATCCATGCAACCAACCTAATGCTTCATTGATCACAGAAAAAAGGGGGATAGTTTGAGCTTTATCCAAAGGTTTAAGTTTCGTTTCTGTGAAGTAGATACCCATTAGACTATATGCAATAAATAAGAATCGTAATAAAAATATATTCATGAAACCAACTTCATGCTTCCTGATCATGAAATATAGCATTGTTCAAATTAGTTGTGAGGCGGGACATTGAGTCCGTTAGACACATTTTCTTGTTTTCATTTTTATTTAGTAATAATAAAATATGTAAGATTGTTGCCAAAACCTGCAGTAATATTTTAAGGAGGAGAAACAGTATTTTATGTTCTAAGAATTAAGGATGACGAATGTTCGTTTTTATTTTAAGCATATACTATGCTGAAGAAAATAAAAAAAAACCAAACAAACACACACACACACACACACACACACACACACACACACACACACACAGAGGAAAAAAAAGAACACATAGATACAAGCTTAGTAATCAAAACTGAAAATTAAAATATATACGTTCATTCGGATATGAGGGTGTTAAAGGGGAATACAAAAATTAGATATTATTTAGGCCTACTGACGTGAAATTTTGTTTTAAAATGTATATAAGCATATGTACATTTGCAAAGGTATATGAAAATATGTCGCACAAGAGCAAATTAATTACTAATAACCAGAAAATATTCGATAATGGGACGGCAAAGTACTCAATGTACCTCGAAAAATGAAGTTTTGGGGTAGCTTAAATCTCTGTCAGTCTGTCGTGTAACGTGAACCGAGTCGTCAGTCCAAAAATAGTAATGTGAAGATATAGCTTTTGTCATACAGCCTAGTTTAATGTCTACCCATGTTTTCAATTTCAAGATAAAGGTAAATAAACGAGGCCGGTGTAAAAGTGTATGTAGTATCCTTAATTTCGAGATATTTTGGAAAAACGAGTAAAGAAAATTACCAAAGCAAGGGTTGTTTATAAACGACATATATACCTCGGAAGTTTTGTTAGGTTTATCTTTATTTTGAAATAGTCCTCCGATAAATTCATCCATACAAGATCGGAGTAACAGGTGGGTTAAAGAGATGCGCAGTTTATGTCCATTGGATTTCGTAGTCTGTTAAAAACAAATTCCCCAAACTGGACAAATATATTGGGGATTAGAAACTCCGTCGTTTAAGTCAGTTATTAACTTCGGTAAATTGCATTTGGGTATAGGTTAAATTCAACAAAATGTTTTTATCTTGCTGATTGTGACTAATATGGTCTAATATGTGTAACCATTCCTGACAGATGTCACAAAAGTAGTAAAGAATATTGCTAATAAGGTAAGAGTTTCCAAACTGTTACGAGATTATTCATACACTGAACACTGTTAGAAAAGATAATCTTGATCTTTGTAAATGAGTAAAACTTTGACTTCATCCCCTCTCTACTGCAACAAAAAAGATATATAGTATTGGCTGTTAACAAATTACATGTAAAAAACATGTGTTTTGTGAGAAAGTTTGACTTTGTCTACCGTCGAGAATAAATATTACCGGCTGTTTAATAAATCCAAGGTGATACAACCTCGACTACGATGATCGAAATATATTTTGGCCACTGTCATGACAGTAGACAAAACTTTAAATGTTTTATGTTGACGTATTTTGATTTGATATGCACCGAAGATACATAAATTTTCGGAATGGCCATATGCAGAAACTAAATTAAAAGTAATTTCTCTATTTTGCTATCTATTACCACTGGGTCGGCGTTTTGCATTTGCGCCGATTTGCAATTCATTTGCACCGATTTTTTCTTGCATTTGCGCCGATTATTTTTTTCATTTGCGCCGATTTTTAACTTGACAATTTCTTGTCAAATACAGGTAATTTTTTAATTTGTTTAAACTATAGTGGTGAAAAACTGCTTACGCAAAAGGCTTACACGGATAAAAAATAAAGCTCAAACATTAGCTTTTATCATTTGAAAAATAAATGTGAAAAAGTGACAAACTATCGAAAATGAGATATATTTTAACACTTTCGGTATTTTAACACCGCTTATTTCTATAGTACACATATTTTACCTGCGTCATATGAAAAAAAATCGGCGCAAATGAAAAATAAAATCAGCGCAAATGAAAAAATGAAATCGGCGCAAATGAAAAATTTGAAATTTATAAAATCGGCGCAAATGTCATACACCCAATGGTTTTGCTTGTGGACTGTAAGTCCCCGAGGATATTCACCAACCCAGTAGTCAGTACTTTGGTGATGACCCGAAAACCGATTCAAGGTAGTTTGAGCCTAATAAAAACAGAAGACAGATTTAAAAAAAAATTATGATATATTGTAGGTCTTAGTCGATTTAAAAAAAAAAAAAAAAAAAAAAAAAAAAAAAAAAAAAAAAAATGACATGCCAACGATCACTTTTTTCCTGTTATCTGGCTTTGAAAATCAGGCCAAATTCAGTATTTTTAGCAATAATTACAAAGAATTTATAGTGAACTTTGAGAAGAAGCTCATTGTTAAGCTTTCATATGAAATAAATAGTATCAGATAGATTGTCTTTTATTTTTGATACTTTAGAGATATACACTTCAGCTATCTGTTGAGCTGAAAAAATCTATATTTCAACGTTTGATTAAGAGAAATACTTTATATTGTTTACGACATAGACAATATTTACGGGAAATGGGAGCTAATTCGCTGGAAAGTGTATGTCAATCTATTATGACGTAACAATGAGAAGGCCAAAAAAAAGGAATATTCCGGCTTGAAAATCAAGTCAATCCCGCCGTAAATACACCAATCGAATCCGCCATGTATTAGTGTCGATCTACCTCAAGTTGAAACCTGCTGTATAAAATTTTAAGAGAAAAATATGCTAAAACCCCTCTTTCTTACAGCTGTCCTTACCTGATTTTTGACTTCCATTTAGATCTTTTTGGTTGTTTGTGCTTTCTCAGATTTTACAAATATTTCGAATTGCTCTGCACTTAAGAGAACTAAATTGTCGAAATGGCCATATATGCAGAAACTAAATTTGAAGTAACTTCGGTATTTTGTTATTCAGTGAGACCGCTACTACGTTTTAACATAGAACTACATATCTGCAAAAATACCAAAGTTTCACAATAAACATCAAGAAGTTACCTATCATTGCAGCATTCAAGACAGTGGAAAAACCCAGAATGATATCACCGAAGAGATAAAACATTCAATTAAATTAACTTTAATGCTTTGTTCGAATTCCATCTAATTACACCTGACAACGGTGATGCTTTGTTGAGACCGAGTTGTATTATAACGATAAATGTCCAATTAGAGTACTATTTCCATCGTGTTTTTCACATCAACGAATGATTCCGCAGATAAATGTGACCTGTAAGTCTAGTGTACTTTTGAAATTTCCAGCTACAAACATTGTAACCGGATTCATATCAAGAAGTTGTACCTTGACGAAAATAACGGTTACTTCGGTATTTTGTTATTTAAACAAAAAATCGAACTTTAGTAATCTTTCTACGTCGTATTTTTGTTGAGGACATTTCCGAATTGCTATTTCAATCGTGAGTTATTGGCGTCAAATGACGAGACGTACAATGTTTTAGCGGAAGCCATTTACCAATTTCCATTTCTATCGTAAGTCCGTGGTGTTTCATGCATGGCGAAACTTACAGACCATATTTTGGAGAAAGCCGTTTCCGAATTGCAATATCTATCGTGAGTTCTCGGCGTATCATGGCGAGACTTACAGACCATACATTTTTGCGGAAGCCGTTTACAAATTACTATTTCTACCATGAGTTCTCGGAGTCGCATGACAAGATTTACAAACAATATCTTGGCAGCGGAGGTGTCCGAATTGCCACTCTTTCGTGCGGTCGCGTTGTCTCATGGCAAGACATAACATATTGTGGCGTAAGACATTTTTGAATTGCCATTTCTATTGTGTTTTCTCAGTGTCATGGCCAGACTTGGGGACCAGAAGCCAAAAAAAAAAAAAAATGATCAGATGAAAAACCATAAAAAATACAGCAGTAAAGAAAACACAAATGTGTGACAACAAGATGTACAATTAAACCAAATTAGCACAGAGCATGGTAAAAACAATTAAGTTTTTACTGGACAAAGGAGCAGCCGTTGAGGTCACAGATAAGTTTGGCAAAAATGCAATTGATTATGCAAGACAGAATGGTTGCAATAAGATTGCGAATCTAATGGTTATGAAACTGGAAAACACTATGACATTCAATCTGCAACAAGTTGGCTTAATGGAATAATACACGAAGTTGAAATCAGATTATGGAACTATTTTCATTTGAATCTTCTAATGTGCGTGATGGAAGCTAACAAACCAATATTTCGTTTGAGACTGTCAGACGATTTGACGAATTTCTAAAAAAGGGAATCAAAATTTGTGAAAAGCACCTTTAAGAACTTATGTTACAGTGTTAATTTCTTTAAATTGTGTAGACTACAAGTTAATTATTTATTTATAATTATGCACATTTGAAGCTTTTCAGAACAATTGGAAATGATTTTTACCTGATCCTGTTTATACCGTAATTGTTAGTAGAACATCGTAGCAAAGTTATATCCATCCACATTTGAGATTGACATTATGAAAATGACCTTTCCGATGTATATCTGACTTTGTAAAGCAGATCTAAGAATATGCTGGAGAGGTGTGCGAGGAACGATTCAAAAAAGAAATGGGAAACAAATCAGCTAATAGCAACCTTTATAGTCTAGGTGTTAGAATAGTTCACAAGTAATGTGGATTTATTCTGAAACGGAATTGATACCTTCGGTAATTGACAAAATTATATGAAACTTTAAATTGTTTACAACACGAAAGCAGTACTCTCCATATCTATGCCACTTGACACAATATATTGCACGGACATCTAATCCTCAGAATGTTTATGTATCAATTTAAGATGTATAAAATTATATTTCATTATTGGGCCTGATGTCAGGTAAAATGATCTTAAAACAATTATTAATTAATTGATAATCAATGTCATTAATTCCTTTGATCTATTTCGGTCTCATGGACAATAAAAAGATAACGAAACTTGATATAACTTTTGTATAAGATATTGTTATAATATTTTTGTCCTCATTAATTTGAAGCAAACGTAAATTGTTTTGTATTTGACAACATAGATATAGGCAATTTGAAGTAAACAATTCTAAGAAGAAGCCACTTCAAATCAGAAATGAGTGAAACTTTTTGTTTCTACAGTGTATAGAGTCTTTCGCTATACACACGTTGCAATTCGTGTTGGAAATATAACTTTTGAAAGAATGTTGAAGACATGTACAAGTAGAATCAAATTTGGTAGGTAAAGATGAGACCAGGAGTCAAATCTGAACGAACAAGGGATCTGTGAGCCAATGATCACTAGCAATACTCCCGCTCTCAACTTCAAGCATCTAATGACCTAACTAAGTTGGTAAACAAAATGTAGTTCCTCACAAGTCTTAAAATGCATTCCACAATATGGCAGGACTATACAAAGCTTCTGACAAAATTTCAAGTTTGTATCTTTACTTGTTGCAGATAAAAGCGTGATGATACCGGTAGTGATGTAGGTCAGAAAGAATGATAAAAATTGACTAAGTCAGTAAACAGGAAGTAGTATCCTGACAGGTTTGTAAATGCATCCCACAATATGGCATGACTATACAAAGCTTTGGACAAAATTTCAAGTTTATATCATTTACCATTGCAGAGAAAAGCTTGACGAAAGTTGTGAGGGACGGACGGAATTTTGAAAAATTGACCAAGTCGGTTAACAGGAAGTAGTATCCCGAAAGGTCTGAAAATACATCCCACAATATGGCATGACTATACAAAGCTTCTGAAAAAATTTCAAGTTTGTATCATTTACCATTGCAGAGAAAAGCTTGACGAAAGTTGTGACGGACGGACAGACGGACGGATGGACGGACGGAATTTTGAAAAATTGACTAAGTTGCTAAACAGGAAGTAGTATTCCCACAGGTCTGAAAATGCATCCCATATTAAAACCTAACTATATAAAGCTTCTGACAAAATTTCAAGTTTGTATCATTAACCATTGCAGAGAAAAAGCTTGATGAAAGTTGTGACGGACGGAATGACGGAATGACGGAAAAGTGTAAAACAGTATACCCCCTTCCCCTTCGGAGCGGGGGTATAATAAGTTGCATGTTGCGAAACAATTATATTATGAAGATCATCCAACACTTATGGCATCTGATGATTAAGTTTTCGTTTTGGGAGGATGTTTTTACATATAGAAGCGATTTAAAAGTTGTTGAGGGAAATTTATCTAATTTTCTGTAATGTACAAAACAATTTCAAACTTCTCTGAATCATTTGACTATCAAATTCGTAATAATAACATACGTTTTGCAGTACTACCGAACATCTCGCAATATTGAAAACAATACGCAATCAATTTTGATGAATATTTTATTATAAAGAGCACAAAAGTGTGCAAAAGACAAAACACTGAACTGATTAAATTAAGTCACTTTTAATTCTATATTACAACTTGATGTCGACAAGAATATAAAATAACCACAGACAATACACAGAAACAGTCTGGAAATGTTTATGTGGACCCAGTATGGAATAAACAAAGTAATTCTGAGGGTCCAGCCTTGCAAAAAAACATTAAAATATTACCACCAGCAGCAACACAAAAAAAAAATCGATACATAAAAATTTTAATAAAGGCCTACGCAGAGCTAAGCATGATACGACCGCAGCATGTCGACCACTGAAATTTGAACAAGTGTAGATTAAAGTGAATTTGGACACAGTAAAGAGCTTGACATAATAAATAGATGGACACAAAAACGAGCTTGACACAGTAATTAGCTGGACACAAATTAAGGGCAAAAATCAACCCTTTTGACCAATTATTGATAAATAATAGTAAGAGCTACACAAGATCTGTTGACTACCAACTAAAAGAAATCCAAAGAAAAAAATCCCATCAAAATCTGATGAAAAATAAAGATTTCACATTTTTCTAAAATTGCAATTTTGGCCCCTATGACCCGTTATAGCTCGATAACAACAAGCTCCATGCCAAATCCATTGACAAATCGCTGAAGGCGTATATGTACCACATTTATACCAATAGCAGACAAAAGCTTTGTGTTTGTTGCGGATACTACTGGTCAATTTAAAAGATTTTCAAAATTTAATAAAACTGAAATATAAAGAATTTTGTTAAAATAGTTGTTTAAACTTCTAGTAAAATAGTGTAATTAGGAATTCAACTTAGATCTTCAAAGTATCATGTACAAAAAATAAAATCTATAACATAATTATCTTATAATTTTTTATTTGAAATTTACTCTGTTTTAATGAAATATGAATGAATCAATGGATATGCAATTAATGTATGAATTAAACAAATTGAGCAATCTTCATTGAATCATAAATTCATAGATGTATAAGACATCTATAATAAAACACAGTATAATGCATAATGTATAATGATAATGGAGTTACATTAGTAGTATCTTAAATTTTAAGTTCATTTAGGATCATTTAAGTATATAAGATGAAGGTAAACCTTACATGGATGATTTTTCAATTACAGAACATCATCTATATAACGGAAACTGAAATTAAAGGACTTTCCTAGCGTATTTTTTTTATCTATTTTTTGTATGAACCTTGGTACATATATGGATAAAGGAATATTGTCTGCTGGAACACATGTCCTCCAAATTCGACGAATAT
This sequence comes from Modiolus philippinarum, assembly GCA_002080025.1. Taxonomy (NCBI): domain Eukaryota; kingdom Metazoa; phylum Mollusca; class Bivalvia; order Mytilida; family Modiolidae; genus Modiolus; species Modiolus philippinarum. The sequence continues at coordinate 55,485 of MJUU01064193.1, forward strand.
GATGTCAATTAAAACTTCCAGCATCGTCTTCTCATACTTTTTGTTGCGTCTTCTCATACTTTTTGTTGGAATTACTCCTGTATATTTAACAAATTAAGCACTTTCTTTAGATAATAACAAATATAAATATATTTTCAACCTTTTTAATACAGAAAGATTGATTTATTCAACCCTGGAGTACTGACTCTAACTCATACTGTTGGAGAGTAGTATACTAGAGTGGAAAAATGAAATGTTTTGGCAATGGTGCAATGGTCATGTTCAATATTTAAGAAAAACTGACTCCGACCTGCCGTTGGGTGTGGGGTTTTCTCACCGTTCATTGAAGATTTTATGGTGGCTTTGAGTTGTTATTAATCCCCTTTGGGTCGTTGTCTCTTTGACATTCCCCGTTTCCCTTCTTTTTCTATTTCTAACAAATCTTTCGGTTTTTTTGGAAATCAAAATCTGATTCATCTTACTTGTTAAGTATACCACAGTAGATCTTAAGGTCATCTCTGACTCCAGTAAGTGATAAAATAGGAAGCTAAGAACGGGATTTAACGACCCAGTAATGTATATCTGTAAGCGTATATGTACCACAATTATATACCAAAAATAAGACAAATGTTTGGTGTTTGTTGAGGATTTCGTTCTTTGGGGTTTATAAGCAGGGTTGCCAATGAATTAGACCAAATAATCATCTCATTACCAGGGTTGTGCCTTTAGTGTAATATGATACTGTTATAATATACAATGTAATGTTGGTTTATATAATATAACAAGCACAGTAGATACAAACTAGATCAAATTAGATAGAAATGTTCTGGTTGTAAGGAATATGGTGCACAGTCAAACATCGGAAATACAAAGAATCAAAGACATCGCATAAGTATGGCAAATAATAAAATGTAAAAGAAAAGAAAAGAAGTTTTCGGCACTCTAGAATTTGTCAGGACATCATGGTTTCAAGTAGAACTATCAGATACTACTGGTCAATAAGATTTTCAAAATTTAATTATATCGGAATATATAGAATTTTGAAAATAGTTAAAACTTTTAGTAAAATAGTGTAATTAAGAATTCAACAAAAAGATCTTCAAAAGTTTCACGTACAAAAATTAAATCTATAATATAAATATATTATATAAATTTTTATTTGAAATTAACTTTGTTTTAATGTAATATGAGTAAATAAATGGATATGCAGTTAATGTATGAATTTAACATATTGAACAATCTTCATTCAATGATAAATCCATAGATGTAATAGATATCTATGATACATGTAAAACAACGTAAAGCAAGAAAATAACAACAAAAACATAAAACTAATAAGGCATAGTCATTTTTATCAAAACAATCTGAACCATCACCTTGGCCTGCAAAAATATTCTAGTCATTTTTATCAAAACAATCTGAACCATCACCTTGGTCTGCAAAAATATTCTCCATAAGTATACAATAAGTAGATCAATTTTCACAGTTTTCCAAGCAAATAACTGTCGTAAACTTATACACTTGTTTCTGGATTTTGATCCTGGATTATTTTCTCTTTAGACCTTCTACTTCAGATATGCATGCAGTCATTGGATGTACAGTAATTGATGGATATGGAAGGGCTTATGCTGTACAAAAGCCTTTGCAGTTCAAAGATATTTGTGCAAGAAAAGTTGCAATTATATTTTTGGCATTCGATTAAAGTCACGGTATTTTTGCGATTACTGTCGTTTGAATTGTAGTTTCTCTTTTCGTGAACGAGGAGGATTTTATGGTTAAGCTGTATACACGAGTACTCACACGAGTAGTTCCCTTTTCGGTAATTCTAGATGCAAATATACTGATGGCCTGCAAAAACCAGGAACAGTTTCAGTAATGGTTGACAGACCAACAAAGAAGTACAATGTAAACATTTATATAATGCAACATCCAGGATATATAAGCGGAATGCACGTAATGAAGAAAAACCATAAAAATCACACTTTTTTGTTTGCTAGGAGTTCTGAATGCAACCATGCAATTAAACACTTAATTCCTTGGATATTTTTTTTCAATATAAAATGTTACAAAGGGGATAACAGGAAACGTCTGCAATGGCCACAAATTACAATCACATGCCACAATCTGCCAGGAAACTACACAGGAAAAACACAAACAAGACAAACAAGACATTGTACCCTGAATCATAGAGGGAAAGTGCAAATTCAAGTGTTTGTGTGAACCCAATACAGGAGTGAACATCAAAATCGACTAAGTCAGTAAACAGGAAGTAGTGTCTCGATTGGTCTGAAAACGCATCCCACAATATGACTATTCAAAGCTTGTGAAAAAATTTCAAAGCTGTATAATATAACACTGCAGAGAAAACTTTTACAAAAAATTACTGTATACTGCTGCAAGTGTAAAAAATTAACTAAGTCGGTTAACAGATAGAAGTATCCCGAATGGTCTGAAAACAACTTCCACAATATGGCATGACTATACATAGCTTGTGACAAAATTTCAGATCTGAATCATAAAACAATGCAGAGAAATCTTTGACGAAAAATTACTCCATTATGCCACAAACTACAGTGCAAAAAAAAAAAATTGACAAAGTCGGTAAACAGGAAGTAGTATTCCGACAAGTCAGAAAACGCATTCAACAATATAGCATGACCATTCAAAGCTTCTGACAAAATTTCAACTTTGTGTCATTTACCATTACTGAGAAAACTTTGACGAAAATTTACTCTATAATGCTACAATTGTCAAAATTGACCAAGTCGGTAAATAGTAAGTAGAATTCTGATTTGTCCAAAAATGCATCCCACAATATGGCATGATTATACAAAGCTTGTGACAAAATTTCAGATCTGTACCTTTTACCGTTGCTGAGATAAATGCGACGAAAATGTGTTACGGACGGACCCCCACACACACGCACGCACACACGCACACACACACAGACTGAAAACAGTAAACCCCCTATCCCCGACGGGGAACGGGGGTATAATAATAACTAAAATATAATAAAAGGGGTGATTTTGATTTCACTATAACTAATTTCCCCTTTCTTGACGCGACGTTCCTCAAGCTCAAATCATATGGGGTGTACATTTCTCAACTAGCACGATTCACACGTGTTTATTCTACTCTTGACGATTTTAATGAACGTAACCTTACTATCACAAAAAAACTTTTACAACAGGGTTACAGATTTCTTAAGTTGTTTAACACTTTAAGAATATTATAATAGATATGAATATTTAATATCTAAATATGGCGTTACTCGTAAACAGCTTATTATTAAGGGCATTTCTAATCCTTGTTTTTACGGTAATGTTGTTAAAAATGCCAGAAACTGATTAAAAATCCAGAAAAGCTGGGACGTAACTTACATTCTTTGCGTAATAGTGGATATTGACAAGATACTAGATGCTTGCGTTTAACTAGCTTTGAGATTTAGTGACCTGAAAATTTTACATACATACTGGCCTCTCACTGATACTGCCGATGTCTACTGAAATATATGTTGATTCTTGACCAAATCCTGCGGGAAGTTTTGAGTTTGATAGTTCTTCCGTAGTGCGACAGTGTTTTACCAGTAGACTTGCTCCTTTAGCTAGCCGGCAGATTAGCGGCGAGCACCCCTTGACCCATCTTTCAATATCATATATTGTCATATTCTCTCCTTTCGAGATTGTGGCCATGGAGTTAGTAGTCTTAACAATGAAGGGATATGGAGTAAATGCAAATACCTGTATTTGGGTTTTATTCGTATGTTTACTATACTATAGGGAAACGGGACAGATAAAAGGGAGGTTTGGGTACCCATAAGCCGATTTAACCATACCACTGGCTTTTGCTAGTGCCGGTACCAAGTCTGCCTGTCCCGAGTTCCTATCGTTGTTAACGTTTGTCTTTTGTCTTATCTGTGTTTTTCCTGGGTAGTTCCCTAGCAGATTGTGGCATCTAATTATAATTTTCAGCCATTGTAGGTGTTTCCTGTTGTCCCTTTTATTTCATTAACTAACTCCATGACCACAATCTTGAAAGAAGAGAAATTGACAATACGTTATTTTTTGAAAGATGGGTCAAGGGGTGCTTGCCGATAGTTACCGGCTAGCTAAAGGAGCCTAGGTATTGTAAATTAAAAGAGTATTAATAGAGTACATACAATGACAAAAAAAAAACAAAAAAAACTGCAAATACTCAGGCCTATGGTGGGCTACGGATACCCTGCTCCATCTCTTGGTAAATTTTGTGCCCAAATAACAAAATTATATTCTAGCAGCCGATAATTCATAACGGTATAAATAACTCATACATTATACTGGAAGATAAAGAAAACCCAAAGTCGAACCCATATAAAAAGTCCGGAAAAAAGGGGAAAATGGAACAACAAAATGCACACTGCACAGTTCCTGTTTAGGTGTCATGAAATAATGTTCAGTGGTTAAGGATTAGTAGTTGATACTATGTGGACAACATATGCTTAGCAGTGAGCTAAAATGACAAAATCTAAAACATGTAAAAATATTGAATGAAGGGAATTATTGGAAAACAAATTACGTACGACATAAGCTGTTGGATAAATTTCCTGAAATTATAATACAGTGGAACCTATCTAATCTGACACCTGAGTATTCCAACATCCTGTCAAATCCGACATGATTTATTTGTCCCATAGATGTTTTTTAATGCTTTTTGAACCTGAGTATTCCGACATCCTGTATAATCCGACACATTTTTATGGTCCCACAGTGTGTCGGATTAGACAGGTTCCACTGTATGTGTTGAGTAGTGGATACCAGCTGTTTGGTACAGAAAGACGGACGGACGGAAAAACAGACATCAAAAACACTATATACCTCCCACAAGCTGAGGTATAATAGACAAGACAAGACAACAAATATTAATCAATAAGCACTTTAGCAGTTGTAGTGCAGACAACATAACAAAGATAGAACGAACCGAAATAAATAATTGCAAGCCAAAATGTAAAGCATTAACATAGTTAGCGAAGCCAATATGACAAAAACAAACAAGCCACAAGTGTTAAGCACTAATAGTGTGAATTTCAAACAAAAATATAAAATAAATAAATAGAAATAAAAAATATAATAAAAATGAATAAGAAAAAAAGAAAACAAATACTGGAAGTATCATCAGGTGCTCCGAACGTTAGCATGATCTGCTCCACATCTGAAGATAAATGCAAAACCTTTCGTAAAGTATGTGAGAACCGAACCGTCAATCCAAAACGAAAAATCCAAGGACAATGGCAACACCAGAACCAAAAAAAAAAGAGAAAAACAAAAACAGAAACACAACATGGGTACGGCACAGAAAAGAAAAACGAAGACATACATACACACACACAAAGATGAACAACACGGACCCAATAAAAAACCATGGGTGAGATCAGGTGCACCGGTAGACTTAGCATCTCCTGCTTCTTATAAGACACCCGCCGTGATAAACATGTCAAATCCGGTAGTAAAGTCAAATCCGGTAGAGGAAACAACAATTAAGCTTTAGAGGGAAAGATCTGTTGTCATCTGGGGAAAGAATTATCCCACAGCGGTCCACAAGATGGTGATGTCGACCGTAAAACTTCTGGAGAGATGACTTCAAGTTTTGGGTAACATACCCTTGTTGTCGTAAATTGACTCTAGTCACAACTGACAATATTATTTAATTCATTTCTGTTCAGTTGTTTTGTCATTTAAAATATCAAATGAGATAAGAATGAGTATCGTTTTTATACCTGGCCAGAGGTAGTGGCGAGGTATTATGTGATACCCTCAGTCGTGTGTCCGTCCGCGCGTTCATGTCCACCAGTCCTCAAAAGAATCCGAATGAAAACCTTTGAATTCAGACGTCTTATTCAATGGGCATTCAAAAAATCCGATTGTGAATATATTTGTTCTAATTCCTTTCAAACACATTTTAGTAATACAAAACAAAAGAACTCAATTAATTGGACTTGTTTTGATATG
>MJUU01064193.1:61838-75393 GCA_002080025.1 Modiolus philippinarum
GTTAATTATCCATTTCTGGACGGGGATGTTCCATTAGCGCCATCATATGGTGTTTACATATCTCAACTTGTTCGATTTGCTCGAGTATGCAATAAAGTTTGCGATTTAACTGAAAAACTATTACATCAAGGTTTTCGTTATCATAAAATAGTTAAAACCTTTACTAAATTTTATCATCGATATAAAGACTTAGTTCATAAATACAATGCAACCTGTAAACATCTAATCAAGGTATGCATTTCACATCCCTTATTTTACGGTAATGTTTTACCGTCGGCAAAACATCGGTACATCGGTCTTTAACATCGGTACTTAGTTATTTACATAAGAGTAAAAAATATTTAAACTCGCCTAACAAACTTATTAAACCTTTAAATCGTCTAATTCATAAGGGTTATAATTACGGTATTGTCGTCAAGTCATTACGTATTGCCTTCTTTGGTATAAACATTGTTTTTTTGATAGGGTCTTTGCATTTTACCTAAACACATTCTAAATTTCTAAAATCAGTATTGCATGGACACGGGTTATGTATTCCGGTATATACATGAAATCATTATGCTAAACTCCTCACAGGAAGGGATCTTGATGGAAGCTGTATACTGAGGGTACATTACTTAATTTGTCAGTTGATAATGGGTCTGGAGCTGGCATGTCAGTTAACTGCTAGTAGTCTCTTGTGATTTCATGTTTATGTCCGTATATTTAGTTCTTTCAGTTTCATTTTTCACAATTGACTCAGTCCTGTTCCCAACTGAATTTTACTGTTGTTACGATTGGTTTTTTTATTTATCACATTGGCTATAGGGGGAAGGTTTGGGCCCAATGAAACTACTTTAACCCCGCCGCAGCAGGTTTGCGCCTGTCCTAAGTCAGGAAATTTATAAAGCCTTTGTAAGTCTTGTCTGTTTTCTAGTTAGTTCACTTCATGTCTATGGGAGTCTAGGATGATGTTTATTTCGCTTAACTTGACTACTCTTTATTTAGGGGCCAACTCCGACCTGCCGTTAGGTGTGGGGTTTCCTCACCGTTCATTGAAGATCTTATGGTGGCTTTGAGTTGTTATTACTCCCCTTTGGGTCGTTGTCTCTTTGACACATTCCCTGTTTCCCTTCTTTTTCCTACTTTGAACTAATTAAAATTCGCTTCATATTTGGTATGCTAGTTGTTTACTACAAAGCGCAGACCAATTTCGGTCAATTTGGGTTCGGAGAACCAAGGGATTGTGAAGTTCTGCCCATTAAAACTCTGAAATTTTGTTACTTGAACGTGGTGGGGTATCATTAATAACTATTTTAGCTTTAATGAATGTATGAAGAAAGGAATCCCAGACCAAGAAGGCAACAGAAACAATCTAAAAATAAACAAAATGGCAAGCAACACAAATAGATATAACAGGAGAAACAAAGAGCAAACCAGGAAACAGTAATGTTCAAAAACGCCACAAGAATAAAGCATGCACCAAGTTAACAGAATAAACTCCTAAAAACTGGAGATAACAACAAAGACTTCAAAATGATTTTGTTTTCCTATCTATCAATATTTAAAAGTGCAATTCAAAACGAATAGCAAGCATATAAAAACTGGAAAACAAAGAATTGAACTTTCGTGATAGCATGGTGTAAATCTAATCTTAATATATGACGTGTGAATACGTCTTTAAAATACGTGCTATCATATGATATTTATACCTCAGAAGCCCGAGCCAGTAAGATGTCTTTTTTCAACTTCTCCAAGAAAAGAAAGTATAGCTGTAGATGCGATATGGCAGAAATATTTTATGCCATAAGAATGAAAGATTATTTGAAAGCAAGACTTCTCATTGAAAACACAAATAGTGTTAATTTCAAGAACTCGTCAAAAGCAACGCCACTGATTGCAGTCTGTCAAATCGCAACTGAAAATGAAAATACGTTTGCGTTTATCAATTATTTACTGGACAAAGGAGCAGACATTGATGCCACAGACAAGTATGGGAAAACTGCAATTGATTTTGCCAGACAGAAGGGCTGTAATGATATTGCTATTCTAATGGCAATCAAGGCGGAAAATAATCTGATATACGTACTGCAAGAAGTAGGCCTAATGGACTAGTAACAACAATTGAAATGACATACAGGACTTCTCTCATGTGAAATCTAAATTACATAATGGAAGCAAGCAAAATAATTCAAATATTCCGTTTAAAATCGTCGGACATTTTTTTGTTGATAAAAAATCTCTGTGAAATTAAATAACATTGCTTTCTTGTTGTAAGACATTTGACAACATTTTGTAGACCAGTCTTTAACTATTATCAACTTTTCAGAAAACGGGACTTTCGACATAAGGGATGACGAAAAATGACAAAAACAGGATTGAAACTAGTACCGGACTTTACTGGCTCACGCATTCGCTCATCACTGGAATTACCCTCCATACACTTTTAATGTACAAAGACAATGTGATTGGTTACCTCGAAAGATCCGCATTGAACCTGTTAAGAATACATGGGAAAATATGCATTTAATGCTAATTGGACCATTTATTTTAATACATTGGTAGTAAGTAGAACTCTTTAGGTAAAATTGTATTTCTCCAAGGTTAATATTGACAATGAAAATGTTACTTTAAATTTGTAAATATGAAGGGTAATCATACGGGCCCTGGGCTCCGGACTACAACCTTTTGTGAACGTTTGGCTAAGAGTTCCATTGCAAGGACTCCGGGCTCCAACACAAGGACTACGGGCTCCACTCACAGGGAACCTGGCAGCACTCGCTGGACTCCGTGCTCCACATGCATTGACTTTTGGCTCTCAGAGAGCAGTTGAGTCCGTGTTATTACCCCAATCTGAAAGACAATTGGGAATAATTGTTTCATATCGAGCAGAATATAAGTTCTAACAACATTTACAAGTGAGTTTGTTCTATAGTTTTGAAACTGAATTGATAATACCTTTTGTATAAAGACACAACTAAAGCCTTACTCGCATAACTGTTAACTTATAAAATGATACCGGACGTAGTTTTTTTTTTCATTTCAATACTTACATTTATATGCCTAAAAAGTATGTAGTTAAGCCTTGTTATTAATTTGTTTAGGAGTGACCATTTGATTTTTTCTTTATGGGGGAGCTTTGAAGAAACTCCGGAAAAAAATCCAAAGTTAGAAATTTCAGGACAGAATAAGGCTAAAAAAAATAACCGTATGACATATACAAAGAAAACTCTCTGATAAGGACTAACAAAGTCAGAATTTCTTCCAATGGGACAAAATTGTCAGGCTTAAATATGACATTAAAAAATGTCCAGGATACGATTTTCTCTGGCGTATCCTGCCTTCGAAAAAAGGGAGTTTCTGACGGGTTTCAGTCGATTGTTTGCCATTATTTGTCTAAAATTTGCACGAGTTTACAAATAAATCTAGAAAAAGGGGGTTTCCATCCCCTAACCCAACCTTCTGGAACGTCAAAACCATCAAAGGACAGAGTTTTGCATCAGGGAGATACTCCTTAGCTTAATAGAATCTCCTATTTAGAAATTTGTAACTCTTTAAAAGAAAAGGGGGGTTCTGATGGGTTTCAGTCAATTGCTTGCCATTATTTGTCTAAAATTTGCAGAAAATTACAAATAAATCCATGTTTAAGAAGTTATGAAGTATGATCGAGTGTTGTGAACTATGAAGAGTTTTCTTTTTGTGATATGTTATAATGTGGAAATATTGTGAAGATAGTTGTTAGTTAGGCAAGATTGTAAAGCTATTCGTCTTATTGTATAGAGATCAAAATATGCTCTTCTTGGAATGTCATTATTTATAAACTAATTAATGTAAATATTGCATTTATTGCATAGACTATTGCAGTTATATTTCTTCTTTATTGTTATCTAAAGCAAACACTGAAAACATTAACATACTGACCCCGTAGGAAGAAGTAAACTCATTTACCATTGGTTTTACATTATCGAGAATAAGTTTTTTTAATACATTTGCATTTGAAACATCGAAAATCAAAACACTAGAGTGAAAGGCGAAGAAAAAGCATAATGTACATATATAGTAACGTCAAAATCACCTAAGGACAGAGTTTTCGATGAGGGAGATTATCCTCAGCTCAATAGGATGTCTTACTTCGAAATTTTTAACTCTTTTTAAATAATCGGTTTTCGGACAAACACTGAAGTAAGGGATGGATGGGAACTAAAGAAGACATAGATGTGACATTGCTCGACAATAAGCTCAAACCAGTGCTAGGGGCCGTCTTGAACTTACTATGAGGTATGAGCAAAGTTCATTGTCGGAGGCTTCAAAGTGACTTGAAAATGAAGAACAGTAAAAACGTTGTTGCATTGTTTGATTTTATCATGTATTTATAGAAGATTTGTCTCATGTACATTTACTCAATACCCTTTCATTGTTAATAGTCTGAAAGCAGAGGCATCGACTAAACGGAAAAAAATATATTCCAACGGTCAAAAAGTGGCAAAAGTTTTATTTCGAAGAGATGTACTTTCACGTCCCAAGCCGACGATTAGAAAATGAAACACACTTTACACATTGTTGTTAATTGATTGACAGTAGACCACATAGATGGGGGTCATAGATTGTGCTCGTAGAGTACTTAATTGGCAGTGTTCATAAGAAGATTTTACATTTGATTGGTTGGAATCAAATGTAAAATCACCTAATGCATTGCCAAAATCAGTTGTTTTACATGCTACGTACACATTTTCGCAATATGCCGTCAATTAAACAATTTTTCTTTATACACGGTCAGTCTTTCAGTCTTTAAGAAGTCGGCTTTGGTGTAAAAGTACATCTTGTTGAAATGAAACTTTTGTTTGACCATTGCAATAATTATAGCAATTGTGTTAAAATCTAGATCTACAGATAACAATTTCATCTTTCATAGCATATGAAGGAGATAAAAGAGAACAAGTAGCAAAAAGGACCTAAAACTCACATCAATATTATCTGAAGACAGAATTTTGAACGTTGTTTCAAAAGAATTTCTATGCGAAAAATACATGGATATTTAGCGTTTTTCTATATCTAACGAGTGAATTCCTTTACAGCCGGTGCTAGAGGGCGTCATGAACTTTCTATCAGGTATGCGTGCTAGCTCATGACAACTTCAAGATGAAAAAGAACATTTGCTTAACGCTTCCGTGTATCTATAGGTATTTTGTCCCATGAACATTTTTCCGTGCATTTTCAAAGTAATAACAACCACGATATGAAAATCTTCAAAAAAAAAGTCGATGAACTTATAAACAATTTGCATTCTGATACATGAATATTTAAGAAATAATTCATGGCAGGTATATGGTTATTGGAAATTTAACCATGGGCTGGGCCTTTATATTCGAATTTAACCCTGAGCGTTAGCGAGGGGTTAAATTTACGAATATAAAGGCCCAGCCCATGGTTAAATGACAATAACCATATACCTGCCATGAATTATTTCGATTCTAATATGCCAGAAAACGGAAGTTTTAATTCTGAAGCGACCTTAGAGAAGGCGGATTTCCCGTTTCCATTGCTGTCTGTGTCTATGACGTCACAATACAGAATATGACGTTTTGAAACAGATGGAAGTTCAAAATTCAAATTGAAAGCAAAACAATTCACATTAACGTGTCTGAACGGCATGATTAAGTTATATAATATGCTTAACATTTATTTCCTTCCCAAACTAAGACAAACAAAATAAAAAACATGGATGTTTTGCGTCCCTTTTACTCATATTCCGACACTATTTGCGCATGTGCGAAATATATGGTTATCGAGTATTATACTGGTTAACGATTAACTAGAGCCATATTAGAATAAGAATTAGTATATTTTGCTGAGACGAAAGGTTAGAATCATCAGCTAAAACTAATGCAATCAGTTTCCCTTCATTCTGTAAAATTGTACTTCCTCTTAATTTGATCTGCACTGAAGAGACCTAAGTTTTTGAAATTGCCATATGCAGAAACAAAAATAAACAATAACTTCGTCATTTTCTTCGTTATTTTTCAAATTTAGACATTGCAAGTTTTTTTTTTCTTTTTTTTCATAGAAACCATCATACATGTTTTTTCACAACACATCAATTAATGCTTCGACTTTCACAGCTTTCCATAACAAATAACGTCAAAGATATTTTTATTATGGATCTGAAAACAATGTCTGTCTATAGTACAGATGCAAAGATGATGATATTTTAACTCCGTGGAAAAAGTACAATGTGCTTAGCAACAATAATAGAAACAATATATAACATCCACAGTAGATACCAACTGATCACGTTGATAAAAACGTGCATAAGACGTTACAAATCGATGAAATAGAATCCAGAAATCCCAGATTTTTCGGGAAATAACATAGAGATCCATTGACATAACAGATACCAAAGATAGAAGGAACCAAACAAAAAAAAGTAACAAAATTAATGCATCCTTTCCAAAATACTTAACTATGTATGCGAAAGGTATTTACGAAGAAAAAAGATCAGATGACCAAACAGACAGACAAACGAAGCAATGTGTGGAAATCACAATGAAACAAGATAATTATAGACGAAATGTAACATAAAAAACTAAGAAATCAAATCAATTATTATCAAACAAACTAAAAACTATCATACAAGTAAGTCATCATTTATTTACCCCTTATAATTTTCACAGATTTAACAAATAGCGCCAGGGATACTCTTGTGATGAGTCTGACGTCAAAGAACTCAAACGGGATGATATCTCAGCATCATGGAAAAAAGTACAAATGCAGTATAAATAAATGATTATATTGATGTGATATAATATTACGTCCACAGTAGATACAAAATGATGAAGTATTTAGGAAAACGCGGTGGAAAAACTGTATACGTAAAACATTAAAAAATTATCTGAAAACAAGGCAACAACACCCGAAGTACTGGATCTAAAAAGATACACATTTCATGAGAGTAATAAAACAAGGCCATGGACTGAAGTGAACAATACACTCATGCGTGTACTGCTCACTTCACTCTACTGCCTCATTAAATATTTTATATAGGCATTATGTAATATTTATAGATGTTTTAAGGTACAATACTGTATTTCAATACTTGCTTATGATGAACCATTATGCCCCGTCTACGATAGTAGGGGTCATATAGTGTTCTGGTCTGTCTGTCCGTCGTCCATCCTTCAGAATTTAGGTTTACCCTCCGGTAAAACACAGTATAGGAACCTGTGCGCCTGGATTATCTTATTGACGGTCTAATCTGTAGCCTTTTTGACGTTTTCATGAATAATTAACAGGTGAAGTGAGCCATTTCAACATTTTTGATAAGAAAAGAAGATACTTTATCATTTAAAAGGGGTTAACGTTGTGCACAGTGTGTGTTTATATTCTCAGATATTGTCATGTCATTGAAATGAAGAGTTAATTATTTGGCTGTTTTTCATAGAAAACTAAACATACAACCTTTAAACTTCTTGTCACAGAGTGTAAAGATAAGTCACACTTTCAGGCAAAATTTTGATTATATAGGTTGCTGCATTATAAAGATTCTTGCAATGTCAAATCAATATAAGAAAAACTGCAATAAGTTTACAGTTGTAACAGTAAACAAGCATACAGCATACCTATTAACGGAATACAGTTGAAATTTTGGCAAAATGGATATTCCTACTATCAAAAAGAAAGCACAGAAGGTTATCCTTTCGTGAATATGTCGCTTAGCCTTAAATGGACTAACCATATAAATACAGACACACAAAGACGCATTTGGGCCAAGAAATTTGTCTTTTACTGCTGAATGATTGCCGAGATCACCGATTCTTGCATATATTTACATTTGTAAACACCATATTTCTTCTCAAAAACGTCATCTCCCTATACATCAATCCGTTATTCACATTCGGTCAACATGTAGGACATAAAAATGTATCACGGAAAAAGGGAATATGGTCAAAACTTACCGGACTTGTATGTTTATCCTGTATTTTTCATAGATAAACGTTAAACAGCATACAGAAAAACCGTAAATCAGATATTTCAGGCGCACAGGTTCCTATACTGTGTTAAAGTCATTTTTCTGAGAAGGATGTATGCTATTATTGCTGCGGTCAAGCAAGTGGCAAAACTTTCAATTTACCGACATTAGGATTTAAACCCCTACGCTCTCAACCTTTCACTGACTCACCGTCGTATAAAGACAACATTGTATACATTTGTCAGGTTTTCACGTCTGATATATCTACAATGTAGACATTTGACATCGATGAATCTAACACATTGTGTAAGCTTGGGGTGTTAATCTTGACTTCATTACATTTAAAGTTTTGCCACTTCCTTGACCGCGACAATATTAAGACACTTTGTATAAATATTCATTAAGATATAATTAAATAACAAGTGACCCAAATTGATGTCTCGCCCGTCCCTACTTGGTCGCAAAGTTGATGTGAAAACTCAAACTGCCTAATCCGAAAACTTAACTTAGCAATATAGCAGACTGTCATGTATCACCCAAAACCAAAATGCCAAATATCAGTGACCTACCACTGATAATTACTGAAAAACAGACTGTGAAAATGTGGTCAAGGGCTAAAGCCAAATAGCAGGCTGTCATCCTCCATCTAAGACAAATCCACATACCAAATATTATTGACCTTACATTAATAAATACTAGAAAACTTAACATGATCACTGGACCGTGAAATTGAGGTCACAGACAAAAGCCATAAAGAGGCTGTCGTGTACCACCCAAAACCAACCTATATACCAAATATCATTGACCTATCACTTATAGTTACTGAGAAAATGACCTAATCACAATATTTAAACATGCTCACTTGACCGTATAATTGAGGTCAAGGACAAAAGCCATATGAGAGACTGTCATGTACTACCTAAGACCAACCTACATACCATATATCATTGACCTACCACTTATAGTTACTGTGAAACTAAACAAAGCACAAAATCTTATCATGTTCATTGGACCGTGAAATCGAGGTCACAGACAAAAGCCATATAGCAGACTGTCATGTACTACTCAAGAAAAACCTAATATACCAAATATCATTGACCTACCACTTAAAAATACTGAGAAAATGGCCTAATCACAAAAACTTAACATGCTCACTAGACCGTGAAATTGAGGTCAAGGACAAAAGCCATATGACAGACTGTCATGCACTACCTTAGACCAACCTACATACCATATATCATTGACCTACCACTTACAGTTTCTGAGAAACTAAACTAAGCATAAAAACTTTACATGTTTACTGGACCGTGAAATTGAGGCCACAGACAAAAGCCATATGGCGACTGTCATGTACTACTCAAGACCAACCTATATACCTAATATCATTGACCTACCAGTTATAGTTACTGAGAAAGTGACCTAATCACAAAAACTTAACATTAAAGTTTACGCCGCCGCCGCCGCCGTCATACTTTGTATGCATATGTCTCGCTTTCCGCGCCTTTCGTCGCGGGCGAGACAAAAATCATAATAAAAATTTATCCAAGCTACCAACTTCATGCTTCACTGAACATAGAAAAAAGGGGATAGTATGAGGTTTACCCTTAGGTTGAAGATTTTTTCTGTGAAAAATGTAAGCTATTTTCTTGAAACTGTATGTAAATACACACTAGGTTATAATTAAACAAAAAACATAATAAAATTTTATTTATACAAGCTACCAACTTCATGCTTCACTGATTATAGAAAAAAGGGGGATAGTATGAGCTTTACCCCCACCTAGATTTTTTTCTGTGAAGGATGTATGTTATTATCATGAAACTTTATTAAATACACATTCGAATATAGATTAACAAATTCCATTATGAATATTTATCCATGCAACCGACTTCATGCACACTGATCATAGAAAAAAGGGGGGTAGTATGAGGTTTACCCTTAGGTCGAAGTTTTTTTTTCTGTGAAAGATGTATGATATTATCCTGAAACTTAATGTAAATACAAATTAGGATATAACTAAACAAAAAAACATAATAAAATTTTATACAAGCTACAAACTTCATGCTTCACTAATCATAGAAAAAGTGGATAGTACATGTATCAGGTGTACCCTCAGGTTGAAGTATTTTTTTTCTGTGAAGGATGTATGCTTTCATCATGAAACCTTATATAAATACACATAGGAAGTTGAATAAACAAAAAAAAATATGAATATTTATCCATACAACCAACCTAACGCTTCACTGATCACAGAAAAAAGGGGATAGTCTAAGTTTCGTTTCTTTGAAAGATGTATGATATTATTACATGTATTAAACTTTATTAGATACCCATTAGGCTATATGCAATAAATAAGAATCGTAATAAAAATATATTCATGAGACCAACTTCATGTTTCCTGATCATGAAATATAGCATGGTTCTAAATAGTTGTGCGGCCGGGCATTGTGTCCGTTAGACACATTTTCTTGTTTCATTTTTATTTAGTAATAATGAAATATGTAAGACTGTTGCCAAAACCTGCAGTAATATTTTAAGGAGGAGAAACAGTATTTTATGTTCTAAGAATTAAGGATGACAATTGTTCGTTATTTCAATTTAAAGTCCCCTACCGGCTTCGCCGAAGGGGACTTTAGGTTTGCACTCCGTCAGTCTGTCAGTCCGTCCGTCCGTCAGTCCGTCACACCCAGTTTTCCAGACTTTTTTCCCAAACTATAAGAGATATTTGTCTAATATTTGGTATGTAAGTCTACCTCCATGAGTTACAGATTAAGTTTGAGTTTGTTTCCGGTTCATTGATTTTGGGCGGAGTTATGGGCCTTGGACTTAGAAAATTTTGGTAAAATATAGGTTTTCCGGACCTTTTTTCTAAACCTTTACAGATATTAAGCTTATATTTGCGAAGTTAGTTACAGAACAAGTTCGAGTTTGGTTCCGGTCCATTGATATTTTACGGAGTTATGGGCCTTGGATTTAAAAAATTTTGGTAAAATATAGGTTTTCTGCACTTTTTTTCTAAACCGTTACAGATATTAAGCTAATATTTGCTCTGTGAGTCTACCGCTATGAGTTACAGATCAAGCACGAGTTTGTTTCCGGTCCATTGGTATTTTACGGAGTTATGGGCCTTGGACTGTCTGGCAGTCCTTCACACTCAGTTTTCCGGACTTTTTCCCCAAACTATAAGAGATATTCATCTAATATTTGGTATGTAAAGTCTACCACTATGAGTTACAGATCAAGTTTGAGTTTGGTTCCGGTTCATTGATTTAAGGCGGAGTTGTGGGCATTGGACTCAGAAACTTTTGGTAAAATATAGGTTTTCTGGACTTTTTTCTTAGCCGTTACATATATTAAGCTTATATTTGCTCTGTGAGTCTACCGCTATGAGTTACAGACCAAGTTCGAGTTTGGGTCCGGTCCACTGATATTTTACTGGACCTTTTTCTAAACCGTTACAGATATTAAGCTAATATTTGCTCTGTGAGTCTATAGCTATGAGTTACAGATCAAGTTCGAGTTTGGTGCCGGTCCATTGATATTTGATGGAGTTATGGGCCTTTGACTTAGAATTTTTGGTAAAATATAGATTTTCCAGACTTTTTTTAAACCGTTCAAGAAATTAGAGTCTACCACTATGAGTTACACATCAAGTTTGAGTTTGTGTCCGGTCAATTGATGTTTTATGGAGTTATGGGCCTTGGACTTAGAAAATTTTGTTAAATATAAGTTTTCCGAACGTTTTCTAAACTTTTCCAGATATTGATCTATTATTTGCCTTGGGCCTTGGACTCGGGAAAACTTTTTTCTTTAACTAGGTTTGCTGGTATAACAAAGAATCATTCCATCGATAGGGGACTTCTGTATTGCCTTGCAATACGATCCACACTTGTTATTTTAAGCATATACTATGCTGATGGAAGTTTTAAACACATATTGCATATGACCATATATTGTAATATTCTAAGTTTTTACAAAGTCTCTAATAATTCTTTTAAGAATAGCACATACATGATAGTTTTCAAGTGTATATTCAACATATTTATATTATATGTATCATGTATTTTAACTGTATGTAATGAGACTTTATAAAAATAAAATCAAATTACTAACAATATTGCAATATATAGAGAGTAGAAATAGACAAATTTTTACTGCAAATGTGCTATTGTGTTGCATCTAAAGTTACAACAAGAGCGTTAACTATCGAAAACATTACACTATTGTCTTGCGTTTTCTTAAACATTTTAAAATTCAGTCAACAATGGTACAATGATGGTCATTATGTAAACCAAATAAATTCATGGATATGTAGCTGCTAGTTATAATGCCAAAACAGCAAAACAAAGGAACTGACCCAACGCTGCACACACACACACAAAGGAAAAAATAATAACACATACAAACTAAGTGATCAAAGTTAAAGATATAAGGCACGGACCATTTGATTTTCAGTGGGATTTTCACCAGAGCCGGGAAATTTTTTTCGCCCACTTCGCGGGCCAGATTATATTTTTCCCATATACGCAATGCTAGAAAATTTTGTTGAGCCGGGCTTTTTTCTAATGGACAGGATCAGGGCCAGATTATTTTTTTTCAACCAAGATGCTGGCCAGAGATTTTTTTTGGGCAAAAGTCAGGGCTAGAAAATTTTTTTCTAAAAAATACCAGCCTCCCCCCCCGAAAATCAAATGGTCCGTGCCTAAATACAACATCAAAAAGTGTTTTATACGCTCATTCGGATATGAGGGTGTTAAAGGGGGAATATAAAAAAAAATGGATATTATTTAGGCCTACTGACATGAAATTTTGTTTTAAAATGTATATAAGCATGTGTACATTTGCATAGGTATATGAAAATATGTCTCACAAGAACAAATTAATTACTAATAACCAGAAAATATCAGATAATGGGACGGTAAAGTACTCAATTTACCTCGAAAAATAAAGTTTTGGGATAGCTTAAATCTCAGTCAGTCTCTCGTGTAACGTTTAAAGTTCGGGACACCGAGTCGTCAGTCCAAAAATAGAAATGTGAAGATATTGCTTTTGTCATACAGCCTAGTTAAATGTCTACCCCTGTTTTTCAATTTCAAGATAAAGGTAAATAAATGTGGCCGATGTACAAGTGTATGTAGTATCCTTAATTTCGAGATATTTTGGAAAAAAACGAGTAAAGAAAGTTACCAAAGCAAGGGTTGTTTAAACGACATATATACCTCGGAAGTTTTGTTAGGTTTATATTTATTTTGAAGACGTCCTCCGATAAATTCATCCCAACAAGAGCCGAGTAACAGGTAGGGTAAAAGAGATGCGCAGATTGTGTACAATGGAATTTCGATAGTCTGTAAACAAATTCCCCAAACTGGACAAATATATTGGGGATTAGAAAATCCGTCGTTTAAGTCAGTTATTACCTTCGGTAAATTACATTGGGGTATAGGTTAAATTCAACAAAATGTTTTTATCTTGCTGAATGTGACTGATATGGTGAAATATGTGTAATCATACCTGAAAGTTGATGTCACACCTGAAAGTTGATGTCACAAAAGTAGTAAAGAATATTGCTAACTAGATGTTGTCGGAAACGACAGCTATCCCCGCACTCCC
>MJUU01064197.1:4299-21954 GCA_002080025.1 Modiolus philippinarum
CATCCCGAACATTTCGAGGTTGACGACCTGAATACTTATGGCGATATCCTACGAGCATTGAGTGCCATGTACCAAGGCAATTCTGCACTCTCACAGACCAATAAGGCTAGCAAAAGCAAGAAACGGAAGGAGATCGTCTCGTACCTCTATAAGCAAGATAAGAATGGGACTGGGGTGAGGACAGTCTTTCTTCCCAAGTGTGTCGACCAGTTGCTGGATCTTTGCGCCACCGCCTACCAGGCTGGGAATAACGGGGTGCGCAACGAAATCATGGCAGTCCTCGACGCCATGATGAAATCCAACCATACCAGCAGAGAGGAATACGAGCAGCTGCATCGAAAGCTCCTTTTAATAAATTTTCGATTCCTTTAGTAGTGAACCATGGTTATCGCCGGAGATATGCAGTCGCGGGGGAGGGGGGTTTGGGGCGAGGACTATTCGATACCATCGCCAGTCTGGCCGGACAAGTATTGACCTCTTCCCTCGCGAAGACTTTGGAAAGCAAGGCCGTGAGCGCCGCTTCCAATGCAGCCCTAAAGGTTTGGAGAAAGGGGCGACGAAGGCCGTGGACAACGTCGTTCATCGAGTGATCCCGCAAAAGGGACAACGTCGTTTATCGAGTGATCCGCAAAAGGACAACCCCAGCACCATCCGCTGCCAAGACCAAGAGGACCCCTTAGCAGTAGGTCCGCCTCAATAATCTCATCTCGGATGACGGCATCGCAACCATCCACGACTTCGTCCAGCGCTATAAACAAATATATATGATGGCCGATATGCTTACTATCACCGAAAGACTGACTTTCGACGAAAGTCTCTAGGAGTATCAGGTTCACGAATACGAACCTCAAGCCGGGGCTCAGCTAAATAACGCCGTTGCATAGATCCGCATCAATATTAAGATCCGGGATCTCTTCCTCCATCTAGCCGAGAGCTATCTCTTGATCGAGGGACGATTCCTGAAGAACGATGGGATCGCCTACGCTGACGCTTATCTACGATCGCTCGTCCATAACGGTGCCATGTATCTCTTTCGTGGCACCAGCTACCGACTCTCTGGCCAGCAGATTGAGCACCTCAACGACCCGGCATCGCCACCTTCATCCTGGGGATGCTGACCTACCCCGACGACTTCTCTAAATCGCAAAGCCTCAAACAGCTATGGTTCAGGGATTCCATGGAAGAAGCTGAGGCAGATTACGTTGAATTCGCAGCACGCCACGGGTATATCATCGCCAAACCAACCAGTAGGGGATCGTTCTCCTTCTCCATTCCCCTCAAGCACGTCTTCGGCTTTGCCGAGAATTGTGATAAAATCGTCTATGGATTCAAGCACGAACTCTTCCTGGTGCGCAAATTCGGATGCCAATGCGGTACTGAGAGATGCCGCCATCAACGACGTGGCCAAGTTGTCTTGAGCAAGGTCTCCTGGTTTGTTCCCCACGTATTTCCCTCCGACGAAAAGAAGCTGCGGCTCTATAAGACCATCGAGAGCAGTCCAAGATCGATTGCGGATTTCGCATGAAGCTGTGCGATTCCATTGCCGTGCCCCATACCTCGCAATTTCATTGGCGTCCAGCCGCTATAAGAGCGGGCGTGAGAAACCTCGATGGATCATCGTCGCCTTCCAGACGGATAGGAGGAACAATCAGACGCATAATGCCGCCGTCTTCGACCACTGCCGATTGCAGAATATCCACGTGACCCTCAATGCCGATCTCTACCCCGCCTTGGATTTCAATGCTGGCTCGACCCAATGCAGGGTCGCTACGCTAGGGTCTATAAGGAGGTGGCAGAATTTCGTAAGAAATTCCACCGCATGGAAAGTCTGCTGGGCAATGGTGGTGTCAACCCCTCCGACTCCATCGATCTCTATCCCCTATTCGTCATCGACGTGAGTCATCAGTCCGAGCGGTTGAAAGAGTCAACCGTGGATATCCAGATCGGAGCCGACTTCGAGCGCAAAGTCCCTGCCAATACCCAAGCCTTCTCCCTAGTCATCTCCAATCGAATCCTCCGGTTCGAATCCGATGGCCAGAAGACGAGCGTCGTCTTCTGAGGAGAGTTAGATAAATGGACGCTTCACTTTTGGGGAAAATCGGCAACAATACCGAACCCAAGAATGGGTTCTCCTTCATCGTCTCTGGGGATGATCGCCAGATCTTGATCCGCTTCAACCCACCCCTCTAACTGCGCGAAGAAAATCTTACGAGATGGCCCTCGTGAATCTGGAGATGTACTACTCCATCCTCAATATCCATGCCGGAAATAATTCCTTCCGCTACTCCCAAGACGATTGCGCCCACTGGTTTCCCATCACCCTGAGCACCGGCTCCTATGGCATCGACGATATCAACGATGAGATCCAACGGCAAATGCGCTCAGCAAACACAAAGCCAAGATCCTTCTCGATGCCAATCGCGTGACTCTGAGAGCACACTTACCCTTGCCACAAGCTACCATGTGGATATCGATGGACCAAATACGGTGCTTGGATTCGATCGCCGGACGTATATCTACGACCGGAGCACGAACGGATACGTAGAGGGTGAGCATATCGTCGATATCATCAGCATCAAAAGTATCCTCGTGAATAGCGATATCATCCACGGCAGTTACGTCAACGGCACCCAGCAGTCCACCATCTGAAGCTTTTTTCCCGGGGTCGATCCGGGTATGAAGATCATCCAGACCCCCAAAAATCTGGTCTACTTACCGGCGACCCTGAGGACCGTCGACCGCATTCAAACCTACCTGGCCGATCAAGACGGTCACCCCATCGATCTGCGAGGGAAGCATCTCACAATCCGCTTCCATCTGCATGAGTTATAAATAAATGGATTGCTGCATGCCAACCTATCTGGCGGGCATCAGATGCTCCTCACTTAACGGCAAATCCAGCCCATCACCAAGCTCTTGCAGAGTGGTAAGGATGGTATGGTCTTGGAGATGAGCCCGAAGCAGGTGAGGTATAACGTAAAGGAAGGTAGATTTCGCCCCATGCTTGCAGGTCTCGCCTCTGCTGCGCTACCTATGCTAGCCAAAACTGAGTTGCCTGCTTTTGGTGTGGGTGCCTTGAGCGGTTTGGGTAGTGCAGCCATCCAAAAAGCTAAGGGATCCGGTTTACAAGAAAGGTGGAAAAGTATGCTGCGTGAGACCCCAGGGTCGTGGTCTGCATCTCAGCCCAGGTACTTCACCCAATACTTACGGCAATGGATTGTACTTGAAGAGTGGAAGTCGGCTCTACGATGGTAGTGTATTGATCCTTGGTCCCAATAGCTCCTTCAAGAGTATCCCCCTGCTAGGCATACTCCTATTAATAAATGGACCAAGTAGATGCCAATAATATTGCCAGCATGGAAGAGCTCATTGCAGAAATCCAGAGATATGAGCATGCAATGAAGATCTATAACCGACTGGATAAGGTAGTCTCCATTGCCCTGGGTGGATTCTCCGTGGGCAGTCTATTGCTGACCAGTGGTACGATGGGGTCTGCTCTGACCGATGTGGGTGCTGTGGCATCCATTCACCTGGGTTCCCTCGCCTGCTTATGTGCCTCGGGAGGTATGGTCCTGTCCTTGATCTCACGCCAAGTCAGAAAGATGAAGAAGAATCATTGAGATACCGTGCGACTAGCCAAAACCTATAGGTCCCAGTTGGCAGGTGAAGACGCTGCTCTTGCAGTCTGCCTAAAAGGAAGGTTCAGCTTTGTCAACCTTTAACCCTAATTAGTGAAGAATTGAATGCGCATGAGCCTTGGGGAAGGGTTCTTCCAATCGCGCCTTGGTCGGCCATGTCACGCTCCCCGCTCATTCCCGAACCTTCTAGATAAAAAAAAAAAACATCCCAATCCGCTTTGGATTGAGAAATCTTGCGTTCTTACCCCTAGCACTCTGGCATTTTTTTACTTCCTCGCCAGATCGTATGAGAGGTACTGCTGGTTAGATTTCTTACTCAGCTTGAATCCGGTGCTCCGAGCGAAAGCTCCTTGCAAGGGGACCCTTTTCTTTGTTGAGCGTTGAGCAGGCCAATAACTTGGTCGTCTCCCCTTCTCGATATTTCAGAATAAGAATTTTGCTTTTGCTAAATTTTCCTTTCACTTCTGCCGCTTCCAAGATCTTATAGATCAACCCTGTGGACAGATCCTTCCATTTGAGGGCTTTCTGATTTTGGTCCTGCACCTTCTCTTGAAAGGCGTCTTCGCTGATGAAGTCGTCTTGGAAGACTTCAACGAATCCATTGTGTACGAAAGTCATATTTCTTGTATTTACCCTATGCTCAATAGGAATGCCGTCCGTTTGCATCTGGCCGTCGGGGTTGGGGTCCTATGCAAGATTTGCCCTTGAAAAGGGTAGGCGCGGCAGAATTGTCATTTTTCTACTACTCCTATTTTGGATCTAACATTCAGAATTCTAATAATCACCAATTATTTAGTCCGACGGCAACAAAACAATCTTTAATGTGGCTATTCACTGATAAAATTCTTTTGCCCCACCAATGGTTTTCGCATGAGGCAATCGCTTTCCACTGACACAGGTTCACGTACAGAATCTGGTATTTGATTGTTTTTATCTGGTCTAATTGATATATTTGTTTAGCATCCAAATTTTGCACAATTTCAAAAATATTTGAAATGCACAGGTCGTGTTTTCCAACAGACAATAGGGATTCCTATGGGAACAAATTGTGCGCCGCTTTTAGCTGACCTTTTCCTTTACTCGTACGAGGCCAAGTTTTTACAAGGGCTTATTCAAAGAAAACAAAAACATTTAGCCCAGTCCTTTAATTTCAGCTTCCGCTACATAGACGATGTGCTTTCTCTTAATAATCCTAAATTTAAGGATTATTTACATCAGATCTATCCAAATGAGCTTGAAATTAAAGAAAAAACTCAAACTCCTACTTCAGCTTCGTACCTAGATCTTTCATTGTATATTGACGAAGATGGACGTTTGAATTCTAAGCTATATGACAAGCGTGATGATTTTAATTTCCCCATTGTGAACTTTCCCTTTCTTAGAAGCAATATACCTACCTCTCCAGCCTATGGAGTGTACATTTCACATTTGATTTGTTACTGTCGAGCTTGTAGTTTGTACAGTGATTTTTTGAACAGAGCAAAAACACTGTCCCAAAAGCTGCTTAGTCAGGGATTTGGTCAACCTTTGTTAATTTCATCCCTCAAGAAATTCTATGGCCGTCACCATAGCATCATTGAAAGATATGACGTGTCAGTATCTCAAATGAAGGTGGACATTTTCAGCTAGATTCACGTCTTCCCGGATTTGACTACCGACTTTGACATTTTCCCGGATTGAATCACTCACAGTGTGACGGGTGTTGTTAACAGAGCAGGACATGCTTACCCTTCCGGAGCACCTGATGTCACTCTCAGTTTCACTGGATTTCACACTGTGAGTGCATTTGTTCTGAATGGTGTGGTTTCTGGTTCTGTGCTTAGTGTCTGTCTGGCGTCATTGTTTTTGTGTCTAACGTCATTGTTTTCTGTGTTCTTGTTTTTGCCCTGTCTTTGGACTTCGATTTTTGTGAATTTCACCCCTTTGTTCCTTCGGTATTCTATTGCCGTTGTTTCAAATTATTCAGAGGAAATTCGGATTTAATTAAATTGGTGAAAAAATACGAATATCTTGAGGTTAAAGAGGGCCTTCAAAAATACTGTGATAACTGCTTTTCAAGAAGAGGTGTAAATGAGAGGTGGATTTTGAAAAACTACAAAGATCTACTTGACATCTTAAACTCTAGATCGTTATCCCACTGTAACAGCATTAAAACTTTCGACTTCTCCACACTTTACACCACCATTCCTCATGAGCAACTAAATTCTCGGCTGAAAGGTTTAATTCATATATGTTTCTCACGTAAGAACGGTGAACGAAGATATAGGTACATTGTTGTAGGTAGAGAACAAGCCTACTTTGGGAAAAATGAATCCGAATCGGAGAAAAATATACGGGAGAAGAAGTTATTAAAATGTTAGAGTTTCTGATCGACAATATATTTGAAAAAGAACGGAAATGGGTATATGTCAAGGAGACAACATCCCATATCCAGATTAAAACGACCCAAAACAAAGCATCTAGGGATCACCGTACGGTCTACCACACAATGAGGAACCTCACACCATATAGAAAGCCCTAAATGGCCCAAAAAGGTTAAAAAAGTGAATAAATCAATGGAAACAAACCACATCCAATAACCCAAATATCAAGAAACTAAAATTTTATAAGAAAACAAGGACAAGCCAATGACCAACATATTCCTGCTGTGGGGTTAAACTCGTTTTCTTGAATCCAAATCCTCCCCTATGTGTGGTGAATGGCAAAAAAATAAATACACAAAAAGACTCACAGTAAAAATCAAACTAGATTTGTCCAGTTTGGAAGATTTGTTTTTCATCAGACTATTGGAATTCCTATGGGCACAAACTGTGCACCTCTCCTAGCCGATCTGTTTCTCCACTCCTATGAGGCTGAATTCATCGAAGGGCTTCTTCAAAATAAAGATAAAAAACTGGCCCAATCCTTTAATTGTAGCTTCCGTTATATTGATGATATTTTGTCACTAACAGCCCTTGCTTTGGTGATTTTCTTCATCTGATCTAACCAAAAGAGCTCGAAATTTAAGGATACTACAGACACTTCCACATTGGCCTCATTCCTTGACTTCCATTCACATTTCCAATAGCCAACTTCCCTTTTCTTTTTAGCATCATCCCAACAGCGCCTGCATACGGAGTTTACATCTCCCAGCTCATTCACTATTCAAGAGCTTGAGGTCGACACAGTGACTATCTTGATAGAGCCCGGTTGCTCAAAAATAGACTACTTAAACAGGGGTATCTTACCCAAAACTTGAAGTCATCCATCCTGAAGTTTTACGGTCGACATTACCATCTTGTGGGCCGCTATTAGATATCTGTTTCCCAGATGACAGCAGATCTTTCCCCTTAAAAGCTTAATTGTTGTTTCCTCTACCGGATTTCACCTTACTACCGGATTTGACATGTTCAACACGGCGGGTATCTTTTAAGAGGCAGGAGATGCTTACTCTGCCGGTGTACCTGATCTGACCCATGTTTTTTATTGGGTCCGTGTTGTTCTTCTTTGTGTGTGTCTTCATTTTTCTTTTCTGTGCCGAACTCATGTTGTGTCTCTGTTTCTTTGTTGTTTTCGATTTTGCCATTATCCTTGGATTATTCGTTTTGGATTGACGGTTCGGTTCTCACTTACTTTAAGACTGCATAGAATTTTCCACAATTCTGCGCATTTTTTCCCAAGTATTTGACCTCTGAAAGATTCTACGCAATTCTCCACTAACAATGACTTTTCCCTATTAGACTGCTTTGAAGATTTTAGGCAAATCTCCGCAAACTTTTTCTTAAGTATTAGACTACTGACAGATGACAGAATCTCCGCCATTCTCCGAAAACTTTTTTCTCAAGTAGTAGAGGACTGAAAGAATCTCCATAATTCTTCGCAAACTTTTTTCATATTTAGAGGACTACTAAAAGAATCTCCGCAATTCTCCGCAAACTTTTATATGAGTATTAGACTTCTGAAAGAATTTCCGCAGTTGCCCGCATTTTTTTCCAAAGTATTAAACTACCGAAAATCTCCGCAATTGTCCGCAATTTTTTCCTACGTATTAGACTACTGAAAGATTCTCCTCAATTCTCTTCTTATTTTTCCCTAGTAGAAGACTACTGAAAGATATTCTGCAATTCTCTGAAAAATTATTTTTCTAAGTATTAGACTACTGAAAGATTCTACGAAATTCTCAGCTGACCTTTCGACCAAGTATCAGACTGCTTGGGAGATTTTCCGTAGTTCCCTACTGACTTTTCCCTAAGTATTAGACTGCTTGGGAGATTATCCGCCATTCTCCGAAAACTTTTTCTCAAGTAGTAGAGGACTGAAAGAATCCATGCCAACAAATTTGTATTATTTTGTGATCAAAGACTCGAATAATGGCACATTTTCTGGATCATTTTAAGTAAATTTACAGGACAATAAATATAACAAAGTTTGAAACAATTTATCACAATTGACCTCTGACGGCTTTAATATCACCCTGGCCATTGTAAACTTCTAACTGGCGTGACGCTATGCGTGAAATCATAGAATGTCCATTTTCCCTAGAATTTGTCGGCATGGTGCATATATTTGCTAAGTCGAGAAGTATATGGTTAAAACTGTAAGGATTTTATATCATTTGAAAAAAATCAAGACGCAAAAATATAAATTCGTCGGTCGGTCGAGACTCGAACCCGCGACCCTCTGGTCACCAGTCCGAGACCTTATCCCCTGCGCCACGGTAGCATGTTTAAATATATGCTTAAAAAATTGGGTCTATCGTGGGTCTGAAATTATAAAACTAAGTCTACAGCGGCCTGACTTTTTATATCAATACACAATACAGAATCAATTTTAACTGCTTCGTATCTCATGTATTTTTGTCTATTCGGTTTCGTAAAATCATGTCAATTACATGTGCGTTTTTTCTGCAAAATTTCGTGAAGTGTTGAATAAATGAAAAATCCTTCCGTTACCATGTTTTTTATGCAAATTTGACGTGACACGCTCACAGCCTTCCGCCGATTCCTGCCCGCCTAGAATTATAATTTCGTGATATTGTCGCCTCCAGTAAAACATTTCTTGCAAGTGTGTCAAAATAGCCGTGTGTCTAATTGCGCGTAAAAAGGTATATATTTAGCTACTTTCTAAATTTGATCAGGGTTCAGAAACTAAAGTTACCTAGAGGACTTTCATCCAAGATTTAAAAAATAAATGCAAAACCTCCTCATGCCCGTCTTGTTTTGAGCTAGCCCTTGCTGAAGAAAGTGACCCCTGATTTTCACCCTTTGCCGCAGGGAATAGACTAAATGTTAAAAGATCTATGAAAAAATTACTGTTATACTTATTGAAGACCTTTGCCTATATTCAAGCAGAATATATGTATAAAAGCTTAAAAACATTTTGCTTTCTGGTATACAATACGTTTATATCCAATCACAGGCTTAAGTATATTCAGTTGAGTAGGGTACACGATTTGGCAACCTAGTGGCAGGAATAAATACTACCGTGCCACCTATCGGGAAATTAATTCGAGGACAACGAACAAGTGCCGGCTGTCTCAATTGCATTAAAGATACTGGGAAGGACAACGAACAAGTGCCGGCTGTCTCAATTGCATTAAAGATACTGCGAAAAATTCCTTTTTCCTTTAGTTACTGAAAATTACTACGCAATTCTTCGCAAACTTTTTCCTATTTAGAAGACTACTAAAAGAATCTCCACAATTCTCCGCAAACCTTTTCCTAACTATAAGACTACTAAAAGATTATTCGCAATTCTCCGCAAACTTTTTTCCCAAGCATAGACTACTGAAAGATTCTCCGCAATTTTCCGCATACTTTTTTCCCAAGTATTAGACTACTGAAAGATTCTGCACAATTCTCCGCCATCTTTTTCTTAAGTATTAGAGTACTGAAAGATTGTCCGCAATTCTCCGCCAACTTTTTCTAAGCATAGACTACTGAAAGATTGTCCACAATTCTCCGCCATTTTTTCCTAAGTATTAGACTACTTAAAGATTCTCCGCAATTCTCCGCAGACCTTTTTCCTAAGTATTAGACTACTGAAAGATTCTGCACAATTCTCCACCATCTTTTTCCTAAGTATTGGAGTACTGAAAGATTGTCCGCAATTCTCCGCCAACTTTTCCTAAGCATAGACTACTGAAAGATTGTCCACAATTCTCCGCCATTTTTCCTAAGTATTAAGACTACTTAAAGATTCTCCGCAATTCTCCGCAGACTTTTTTCCTAAGTATTAGACTACTGAAAGATTCTGCGCAATTCTCCACAAACTACCTCCTTAGTAGTAGACTACTGACAGATTCTCCGCAATTTTATCAAACTTTTTCCTAAGTATTAGACTACTGAAAGATTTTCCACTATCTACACAAAGTTTTTCTTTAATAACTAACTGCATGGGATTGTCTGCAATTCAACATAAAGCTTTTCCTAAGTATTCGACTACTGAAAGATTCTTCGCCATTCTCTACTGAGAAATCTTTGTATTAGACTGCATGGGAGATTTTCGGCAAATTCTTCGCAGAATTTCGTCCTACTATATCCAACTTGCCAAGAGATTCTCTTTGATTCTCTGCAGTTCTACGCATTTTACTCTTCAATTCTGCACTTGTCATTTTCATGATCTATTACACTTTTTTTACATGAAGGAATGGCCAGAAATGGTGGGTATTTCGACAGAGAGAAACTCCATATCTCGATGAGACACCAGTTTTCTCAATTTTTTGTGACTCTTGTTTGCCATAGATTACAACTTTATGAATTCGTAATAACAGATTTTACAATTTGATATCACAGATTTTAAAATTTGTTATAACGAATTCAAAAAATTGTAATTTCAGTTTTTTTCAATCTGTTTTCACAATTTCAAAAATTCGTTAAAACAATTTTCTTAAGAATTTGATTTAACGAATTCTACAATTCGTTTTAACGGATTCTTGAATTTGTTATAACGAATTCTTGAATTTGTTATAACGAATTCTTGAATTTGTTATAACGAATTAAATTCGTTATAACAAATTCAAGAATCTGTTATAACGAATTCAAAAATTTGTTATAACGAATTAAATTCGTTATAACAATTTCCAGAATTCGTTATAACGAATTCAAAAAGATTTTTGATAGGTCCTATATGGGCTTCCGTAGAAATGTCCTCATGTTGAAGCTTCTTAAACAATTCATTTGAATAAGTAATAATAACTAATAACTCATAATACAGACGTTATCATACAGAGATAATGTATAATACTTTGGATGACCGTCAATTTGTTTCAAAACCTTTATATTTATATTTTCGTACGTATGTTTTGGAAACAGTATCTGGGATAAAGAAACTTATTGTCATGTAATCGCAAAACTGAATCAAATTCCAAAATCTCAAAGCTTCAATCATTATAATATCAGTATCGTTTTTCTGTCCACCTTATATATCGACCAAAACCAAAAGATCAATAGCATTTTTGTGGCTGGGAAATAAAGATACCTACAAAATTATTTTTTATTCATTTTTGCATTGGAAATTTTTCTAATACCGTTTTTTTTTTTGTATTCTTTTTACAATTAAGAGATTTTTTTTTCATGCCAATATATAAGTGATAATGAATTCGATAAAACAATCGCAATTTTTATCTTTTCCTAGATCTTTTTTCTTACTTAAAAAATTATTAAACGTGAAACTTTTAAAACTTAAGAATCTAAAAATTCAAAAACTCCCATTTTCCTGCATATACTTCATAATTATTTACCAACAGAAGTAAAAAAGATGGATAACAGGAAACCACTATATAATGGCTGAAAATTATAATTACAGGCCACAATCCGCCAGGGACAAACGTAGACAACGATATAACTCGGGACAGCCGGACTTGGTACCGGCACTGGCAAAAGCCAGCGGTAGGGTTAAACCGGTTTATGGGTACCAAAACCTCCCCTTTATCTGTTCCGTTTCTCTATAGTATAATAAACATACGAATAAAACCCAGTACCGGTAGACTACTTACTCCATGACCACAATCTTGAAAGGAATGAAAAAGACAATACGTAATTTTAAAAGATGAGTCAAGGGGTGCTCGCCGCTAAACTGCCGGCTATCTCAAGGAGCCTAATCTGCTGGTAGAACACTGTCGAACTACGGAAGAAAAATCAAAATCAAAACTTCCCGAAATGTTTGGTCGAGAATCATCATAAATTTCAGTAGACATCGGCAGTATCAGTGAGGGGACAGTGTGTGTGCAAAATCTTTCGGTCACAAGGTCTCAAAGCTAATTCAACGGATGCAAGCAGAATATCTTTTCAATATCCCTATTACGTAAAGAATGTAAGTTACGTCCCAGCTTTTCTGGACTTTTGATCAATTTCTTTTTTTAACAACATTTCCTTACAAACGCGGATTAGATATGCCCTTAGAAAAAGCTGTTTTCGAGTAACGCCATATTTAGATATCAAATATTCATATCTATTATTACAATAATACTTCTTAAATGTATTCAACAACTTATGAAATGTGTATTCCTGTTGTAAAAGTTTGGCTGTGATAGTAAGGTTACGTTAATTAAAATCGTCAAGAGTAGTACAAACTCGTGCGAATCGTTCCAGTTGAGAAATATACACTCCGTACAACGGAGCTAGAGGAATGTCAACGTCAAGTAAAGGGAAATTAGTAATAGTGAAATCAAAATCATCCCGTTTATCATATATTTTAGTTTTTATTCTAATAATGATAGTTAGATCCAGAAAAAGGGCAATATTTAGAACTATTGTTAGCTTTATTTTATTTCAGTTGTTGCGGGTAAAGAATGTCTACATAACCTAAAAACTGGGGATTATCAATAGTAAGGATATCGTCAATATACCTGCAGTTATCATTGAAAATAGAAATAAGTTTCTCTCTGTTTAGTATGGTTCCGTTTTGAAGTTGTTTTTTTTTTCATGAAGTCTCGTTCATAACAGAAAAGAAAAAGATCTGCAATTAGAAGTGCACAATTTGTACCCATTGGAATACCTATGACCTGTCGATAAATAGTGCTGCCAAAACGAACAAAAATATTGTCCAGCAAAAGATTGAGTCCATTTATCATATCATCACATGTCCAGGAACATTGATTATTGTAGGTAATTTTAGAGAAGAATCCTTGCTTTTTGTAAGAGCAAATGAACTGCATACCAGAAAATTTAAAAGACCATTTAATAAGTTGTCCCAATTTGGATTTAATCAAATTATGTGGAAGGGTAGTATAAAAAGTAGAAAATCATAACTGTCGACAGATGAGACTGGTCTTTGAATTGATTGTAGTTTATCTGAAACTTCAATAGAATTTTTTCACTCCAAAAGTAATTTACACCAGAGTTTTGATAAGTTTTTTCACAGTATTTAATAACCAACTCCTTTACACAAGTAAGTGAATTAGTTAAATGGGTGAATAAATTAGTAGTAGAACACTTACTAGATGCCGAAATAAAACGATGTTTGAAGGGATTTTTGTGAAGCTTCGGAACCCAGTACATGGTAGGTAAGATGTTATCTGTAGGTGGAACTTTAACCATTTCTGTATCCTTATATTGTTGTTTGCAGGTTAACGTTTTTTGTCCCAATTGGTCCGTTTGAAAGTGTCTGACTTGGCCATATGAAAAAGAAAGGAAATAGAAAGGAAATGGGGTAAATGTCAAGGAGACAACATCCCATATCAAGGTTAAAACGGCCCAAAACAAAGCATCTAGGGGTCACCGTACGGTCTTCAACACGGCGAGGAACCTCAGACCATATAGCAAGCCCTAAATGGCCCCGAAAGAGTAAAAAATGAATAAATCAATGGAAACAAACCACACCCAATAACACATCCAGTCCGTTTTGTTGAACATCAATGTAGTATTTATTTCAGACGATAACAACGTTGTTAGAAGCCTTGTCAACAGGTGCAAACACATATTTTTTCACCAAGATCCTTCAATTTTTACTTAATTCTATTCACAGACAGCTTTGGGGGTGACTCAACATCTGGTATTGTCTTATTTGTAGTAATCTGTATTTATTAAGTGGAAGAAATAAGTCACAGTTTTGATCACAAATTTGTAGCTTTGCAAGAGAAATTCAATTGGGTATTTTTACTGAAAAGGAAATATAGTATGAAACACCTAAAGCGACTGAAAATTACATCGCATGCCACAATCAACAAGGGAACTGCACAAAAAATACAAAGAAAGAAAAACAACAAACGTTAACAACAGCAATAGGAACTTCAGACATGCAGCTGGACTTAGAACCGACGGCAGATCGGTTTTTGGATACCCCCCCCCCCTATCTCTTTCTATCTCAGATTCCTATAGTATAATAAATTTGTGAATAAAAGCCAATACCATATTTTGATATCAAATATGGTATTTGCTTTCAGTTATAAGAAATTTGTATGGAACACAAATTGGGCTAACTTACAAAAACAAAACAAATGATTCAAAATGAAAAAGAAAAACACTACCAGTGTTGATATCTAAGGTGGTACATTTAGGACACACAAGATTTTATTTTTTATAATATTATGTCGAGCGCTCGAGATAATAAGTCGAGCGCTCGACATAATAAGTCGAGAGCTCGAGATAACAAGTCGAGCGCTCGACATAATATTATAAAAAATAAAATTTTGTGTGTCCTAAATGTTCCAGCGTAGATATCACATCAAATGTTAATATTTTTAAAAAAACTTCTAAGTGTAATCAAAATGTAATTAATTACTTTTTTTGAAACCTGTAACTTCGTTGTAAAAGTTTCGGTTTGATAGCAAAATTACGTTAATTGAAGTCGTAAAACAAACGCATGTGAATCGCTCAAACTGAAATATAAGTTGCATCCCGTAGAATGGAGCTACAGGAATCTCGTCGTCATGAAAATGGTGATAAATCAAAACCATCTCTTTTATCATAAATTTTAGTGTCATTTTACCATAGTCAGTGATGATACTTAGACCGTGTTCACATTAGAACTATATGCAATCGATCCAAATTAAGATCGATTCTTTTAAAGCCTATTTATGTTCACATTTAAAACATATGAATCGATTGCGATCGATCATAATCAAGTTTGACGTTCTCATTGGAGCCGATTGCGATCGATCGCATGCTTGTTCAAAGCATTTGAATCGATCGCAATCGATCTTTACTGTTCACACTATAGCCGTAATCGTCTCTATTTCAATCGATCTTTTTAAGACCACCTCTTTTTATCGGACCAAATAAGATCGATTGCAATCGATCTTTTTATAGTATGAACAACTAAAACCGATTGGAATCGATCGCGATCGATTCAAATATTGTAAGTAAGAACGGGGTCTTAGATCCAAAGAGGACAGCATTTTAAATTAATGTTTGCTTCAATAACTTAAAATTTTGTGGATAAAATATGTCGACTTAGTCTTTGGGGATTGTCAATAGAAGGATATCGTCAAGAAACCTGCTGTTATTGAAATTGAAATGTTTGACGCTTCCATTTTGTATTCATTTCACCAAATTCATATCAAGCATTATTTTTACGCATTTATGGTTGGCCTATTTAGATATGCGCGTTATTTTTCAGTTTGGGAGGGGTGCTAATTTCCACATTTCTGATACTCAAATAAGATTGACAAGATGTTTTGGCACAATTTGTTGCTAAAATGCCAAAAACAATTAAAACATACATAATTAAAAGATATAATTTAGATTTAAACTGTTTGAACATTGGCAAGTCTAAAAAGTCGTAAATAGCACAAACTTACAATTATTGCAGATGTCATTAATTTTGGTTTTGATTTGATGCCAAATTTAATCATTTTTCATCCAAATACAAAAAATAGAAGGAGTTAAAAATAAAATTAAATGAAAACTGAAATGTAAGAATTTGATACTTGATGTAGTGCATATTGAAAAAGTAGCCGTAATCTAAAGTACAGGATAAGGACGTGGGGTGGGGTGATCTTTTCATATATTTTGGTTAACAAACAAAAAGGTGAAATGTCTGTTGTTAAAATGATCAGAAAAGGGTCCAAAAAATGAATTTTACCGTACAAATTAATGATACTCGGCATCCATTTTAATTTGTCTTTGTGTTGACAACTTGTTGGAAGCTCCTCAGGATGACTTGAAGATAACGTGGGTCAGATAAGAAACTTAAACCTTTCGAATCATCTGCAGAAATTAATTTGCAGAAACTTTGGGATCTTGTTATTCTTTACTATTGTGTCGATGCCTCTGCTTGTGGACTGTTAGTCCTCAATTGCTTTCACTCACCTAGTACTCAGTAATTCAGACTGACACGAAAACTGATTTTACTCTGGAATTTACCATATCTAAGTTTAAAAAAACGTGTTTAGAACTAGGGAGTTCCTCCCTCATGCATTGCTATACATACACATATAAGCGAAAAATTGTGACGAACACAAAATTTGAAATTTAATTTATATGGGCATGACAGCAGCGGTAAATTATATAAAACACAGTATATTTCAAACCGCACATTTACATTTGGATATTGTTACAGTCACATAGCGTTTTAGACACTTTATTTTACCATTTGGATATTATCCATTAAAATGCGTAAAGTGTAACTTTAAGTCTCTTGTTACCTTTTTATACATCTTAAAAAAACAAGTCTGATCCTGTTAATTTTTTATATCCTGTGATGAATGTTATTATTTTCATTTTTGTTTTTGTTATTTCTATTATTTTTTCAACAAAATTAACTTCTTACGTAAACAAGCGCCTACATACATGTATAAGATCAAAAACTTGCGGTTATGAACATGTGTTTCCTGATAAATATTTAAATCTCTTTGTATAAATTAAAGATTTTGACACATGTTGTAATCACAGTTTCAATCTTTATTATTTACCTGTTTTTTACGTATGTCATAAAACCCGCCATAATCAGGGGGTGGGTCCAAGAGTCGGGAACTGCGAATTCCATCCGCCTTTTTTGTGTCCGGATAATATGAAGCATGTCCCAAATACATTTTGATGGCAATCAATGTAATCAGAGTATACTGTTAGTTATAATTTTCAAATATGTTTGTCATCGCTTCAACGGGTACGAACTTAAATATATACTTTGACGGGTAATATTATTAAATAGAAAGATCAACAAAGCGGAGAATATTTATTGTGAGGTTAAAATTATGTATCTTATTGTATCTGGTGAAAAATGTAACAAAAAAGATACATAAACTGGTTCAGGTTGTTTGGGGTCTAATCTTGTGCATCTGATAAAACTTGGAATTAACTATTTACATTATACTTTACCATTACATTTGTCCTATTTGGCTTTGTTAATACTGTTGGTCCTTATAAAAGTATATGGACCGGCAGTCAAGTCCATATAATATACAGTGACGTCACAATTATTTTCCATTTTGTGATTAGATTTTAATTGACCAAAAAAATACAGTCTTTTAAACATTATTTGTAGTATTTTTATGCCACATGAAGAAAATATGGAAGAATGTGTCCATGGGACACGGATGCCCCCGCCTCCTTGCAATTGAAACCCATAAATTATTAAAGGCATAACTATATACAATATATATTTATCAAATATTATTAGAAAGGATCTTTCTCCTGTGATAAATAGGCACTGGAACTGGTTTGGTTTTGATATAATGTGTAGTTCCAACAAATAATCTGAGAAACAGTCTTATATGTAATACTAATCTATTTTTAGCAACTGTGACCTTGACCTTGGTGGTATCAACGCTAAAATCAATGGGATTATGTCTATTGTGATAAGTAAGCAAGTGACCAAGTTTGGTTTTGATCCGATGTAGTATACTCAAGTTATCATCCGGAAACCAAAATTTTATTGAAATTTTAGTCTATTTTTAGCAATTTGACCTTGACCTTGGGGGTACCAACCGGGAAATCTATAGGGTACCGTCTTGGGTGATAAGCAAGCATGTGACTAAGATTGGTTTTGATCCGATGTAGTATACTCAAGTTATCATCCGGAAACCAAAATTTTATTGAAATTTTAGTCTATTTTTAGCAACTGTGACCTTGACCTTGGGGGTACCAACCTGGAAATC
>MJUU01064202.1:7691-50265 GCA_002080025.1 Modiolus philippinarum
TTTGAATATTTTAGTTCCCGGCATGATGCTGTTCTCGCTTTTCCAGATATTGCTGATCTGCCTAGAACGACTCAACGCAACATTCATCAACAAAGTGGAAATTTTAAATCAAGTAACATCAACAAAAGGTGTAATAATTGGATTCTGTGGTATTCACACATATGCACTCATACCTGTTGTTTTGAAATTGACAAGCGATGGACCAATATTGTGTGATTCACTAGCAATTGAAAACAGTAACTTTGTTCTTCTTATGGATATTCCTCTAATGATTCTTTGCTTGTCTATTTTTACTCTTTACTGTATTGTGATTTGCCGCATTGTAAAACAACACAGAACTATCGCAGCATTAACAGGTGCAGCAAGCCAAACCAGCCAAAATGCCATGCGTAAGAACGTTAAAATTCTAGGAGCCCTTATCGCGATAATCCTGGTAACTATCATTCCAAGATCGGCCTTAGCTTTACAATCTTTGTTTACTGGTCTGACAGAAGGTAAACTTCACACGATTGAGAAGTTTAACAATTTATTACTGTTAAACCCTTTTCTGGATCCTTTTGTTTATGTATTTTCGATCGAAGAATATAGAACAGTTTTGAAATCAGCATTCCAGAAACTTATTTGCCGGAAGTCAAATGCTGTGGTGCCTGAAATTAAATCAGATATACCGTATTTTACCAGGGTGGAGAAATGGAAAGTAAAAGAAAACAGGAAATAAGAATAACACAATCTTTCCATGTAGAAACTGGACATTAACATTTGAAGTAATTTCCTTATTTGTGTATTGTAGCATTGACAATCAAATTGAATTGAAAATGAAAAAAAAAACAAATAAAAAGAAAGTGAAAAAAAGACAGAAAAGGGCACTTTGGAAATAATATTCGAGTGGAATGAAGAAAAAATAACTCTTCAAATAATATTCGTGTCGCATAAAGATTCCCGTTTTAACAAAAGGACAATTGAATATTATGCGTTTATTAATTTCCTTTGTAAATTTGGTAATTAAATTGTTTAATAAAATAGTTCAAAGATAACGACAACATCGGAAACAAAAAAAAAACAAAGACTTTACAAAAGTACGACACAGAAAAGAAAAATGGCATCATACAAAGGTAATCAACACGGACCAAAATAAAATAGGTGCACCGGTAGCGTGAATAAGTATCCTGTGTTTCTTATAAGACACCAGCCTTTTTGAATATGTCAATTCGGGAAATGAAGACAGGAATATCAAAATTTGGTTAAAACAATTGTAAGTGCCATACAATTGAATTTCCCATAATTGGTAACAATTGTTGAATTGTCCAACTCATTTACCTTATCTGCAGTCAAAACATATTCCAAAGGCGAAATCAGCATATAATTACTAGTATCTTAAAACATTTCTACAGTTTATCACACAAATTTGCCGTGCAAATTGTACTGTAAACCGGGAAATTTTTGCGCCATCTATTTTTCGAGTTCTAGACTCTTCAGTTGTCGGCTTTTTTCCGGAACACCATATAACATTTCCAGATACACATAAAACTTGAAAAACGAAGTTTGGGAGACAGATTGTGTTTACTCCGTTTCTTATCATTTTTTTTCTTCTTCTTTCTTCCGCTCAATTCTTGTCCTACACGTTTCTCAGAAAATATTGGTCCAAAGTTTATGAAACTTCACAGGAATATTGGCCTATATAAGTAGATGTGCAGAAATCTTTCAAAATTTTCAAAATGGCCGCCGTCGCCATGGAAACGGAAAAAAGGCGGGAAAATTCAAAGTGCTCAGAATTGGATGAAATTTTACAGGAAGGTTGCCTAGCATGCATAGAATTGGTTTTTGTACTTAGAATTTTCAAAATGGCGACCGTTGCCATAGAAGCAGAAAAAGGCAGGAAAATTCAAAGTGCTTAGAATTGGATGAAATTTTACAGGAAGGTTGCCTAGCATGCATAGAATTGATTTTTGGTCTTAAAATTTTCAAAATGGTGACCGTTGCCATGGAAATGGAAAAAAGGCGGGAAAATTTAAAATGCTCCAGTTTGGATGACATTTTACGGGAAAGTTGTCTGACATGTGTAAAAATGATTTTAAGCCTCATAATATTTTAGAGGACTGCCATTGCCATGGAAATGGAAAAAGGCAGGAAAATTCAGTGCTTCAATTGAATGAAATTTTTACACGATAGAATCCTGACGTGTAGAAATTAATGCTTAGTCTTAAAAATCTCATAAATGCTGCTGTTGCCACGGAAACTGTGGAAAACATTAACAGTGTTCGTTTGGGGGACATCTGCAACGCTCTGCGTTACAATAAGCAATATTTTACATCTGCATTGCTATCAATTCCAACCAATTTCAAAATATCATAAAAATTCCACAGAAAAGAAAACATTTATCAACAAAGCTGAGTTTAATAATTGAAAATAAAAACAGCTTTCTTTATTTTACATTAACCTTGTCAATAGTGAATATTATTTCGCTTTCACTACATTAAAATTATTTGGTCAGGCAATAAGAATAATTTTCGTGAACAAAAATCAGGCATTCGACCTAAATCCTAGGTATTAAGCCTAATGCCAAACTCATTTTAGGCTTTAGTTCTAATGATTAGGCATAAACTTAATGCCTAGGATTTTTAAGCTTAATGCCTAATTTCACCTATTGCAGCTAACATATATATTTATATATTATCGTTCACATGTTTTTTTTAAAAGAAGAAAGGATTTATACATGTACAAATATTCAAAGTATTTTAGTATTCATAAAATATTCTTTCTGTCGAAAACCTTTTCAAAAAATAAATAATATAATGTACAGAAGTTGGCCATAATTATTTTACCATCATCAAATTTTCATGTGCATTTCATCTAAAAAGGGCCCCTCTTCAACACATTCTTTAGCAAGCATTCATTTCTTGTTTGATTTTCATAATTGAATTTCCGTAAAAAAGAGCTTGACAAATAGCTTTTTTTTTTGGTAATTTTGAAATAATTTTATCTCAAGTGGAATTTAATTTTCATGGTTGAAATACAGAATCTTCTACCTCATTATTTATCATACATACAACGTAAATTGATCTTTCAAATTTTGTACTTGTTTTTATATCTTTCTTTTGAAATGCTTTTACCAAGTCAGGACCATTGCGGTCGACAATTTTTGCCTTATTGATTCTGGCTATTGACAATTCTGTTCAGTAATTTTGTTATTCCCTTACAAAAATATAAGGCTTCTGGCACACAGTTGCGGCAAGTTTATGGCAAGTTTGTTACAAATTTTGCGGCAAGTTTGCGACAAATTTGCCAGAAGTGCGTTTTTCGCATGTAAATTAGTTTCCGAAACACTGTTTCTTGCACACTTGCGGTACAGTTTTGGCACATTTGCGGTGCAATTTCGGCACTCTCGCGGTACAGTTCCAGCACACTTGCGGTACAGTCCCGGCACACTTGCGGTATAGTTCTGGCACACTTGTGGTATACTTCTGGCACAGTTTTGGCACAATTGTGTCACATTTCTGGTACACTTGTGTCCCAATACTGGTAGTTGAGGAAAATTTCGTGTTTGTATCATATACCATTGCAGAGAAAACTTTGACTAAATACTAAGAAATTACTATTATCCGGGATGGAAGGGAGGGACAAATTTTCCTGGACTTTGTGATAAATTGAAATCCAAACAAATACCAATTTTCAGATATTAACTTGCAATGAAAATGCTGTCAAATCATGAGAATATAAAACTCTCGAAGGAATGCTTTTTCGCAAAACCACCAAATTTGATATCCACAGTTTAAAGTACTTTCACAGTTATTACTCCATACACAAGCAAAAAATCCTAAACAAAGTAGTTTCAGACAGATGGATGAACAGACAGACAGACATAGGTAAAACTGTATATCCCCTCTAATTTTTATGTAATCTTATAATTGAAATATGACTTTTTACAATGAAACATATCAAGAAAGTATGTTTTTTTAGTGGAATTTAAAAAAAAATACTGATCTTTGATGTTTCAGAAAAATTAACCAAAAATGAAATAAGATATGAAAAAAAGGAAATGGGGTAAATGTCAAGGAGACAACATCCCATATCCAGGTTAAAACGACCCAAAACAAATCATCTAGGGGTCACTGTACGGTCTTCAACACAGTGAGGAATCACACCATATAGCAAGCCCTAAATGGCCCCAAAAGGGTAAAAAAAGTGGATAAATCAATGGAAACAAACCACATCAAATAACCCAAATATCAAGAAACTAAAATTTTATAAGAAGACACGGACAAGCCAATCACCAACATATTCCTGACTTGGGACAGGCGCAAAAATTGCGGTTGGGTTAAACTCGTTTTCTTGGATCCAAACCCTCCCCCTATGTGTAGTGAATGGCTAAAAAATAAATACACAAAAAGACTCACAGTAAAATTCAAACTAGAAAAAAAGTTCAACTTATCAAGACGAGTACCCTTACAACGAAGTACATAAAACATGAAGACAATACACACAGGTACTGTCCGGACAAATGCTCGCAGTTACTGACAGCTAGCTAAGGACATAATTTCCGATGACTATGATATCAAGCCTTCTTACATATGAAACTTCAATTGAAATACTTCTAAATAGATTTGGTATAACAACGACATCAATTATGAAAGAAGAACATGATATTGTGCAATGTTTTTTTAAATACAATTACTGAAAATGACTGTTTTCTTTGAAATGTATTTAAAGTGTATGGTAGAATTAAGAAAAAAAACTGGTCTTTGAAAGTTTTAAGGAAACTTGAATCAAATATTTTCGCAATCAAATTATAGTGAAATAACTGTTTTGAAAATACTGACATATGTTTTCAAAAAAGTATGGTTGCTGGTCAATATTCTAAAAAATAATTAAGTCTCAGGAAATTTACCAGTTTACTGATATCAAAAAATTGCTAAAGTATCAAATGACTGTTGCAAAAATGTAAAAAAAATCTTTGACATATTCAGGAAAACGATTCCAAAGATGGAACTGGAATCGAAATTTCTAAAACTTTTTGAACATTTGAACACTAAATGCAATGATTCCTCATCAAAATGAGACTAATCGATTCAAAAATGTAGGAGAATGTTTTAGTCACAAGTACAGACAGACAGACAGAGACAACAACATTATCCCCAAACTTACATTCAAAATTGCAGGAGCTGAACTAGCATTATGCCATTAATTAAAGGTTTGTGCACTAGCTATTTATATTTAGCTGTAAAGCATGGATTTATAATTTTATCTTGTAAATACTTTAATATTGTTTGCAGCAAATCAATGAAGCTCAATTTGATTGATATGCTGCATAGTAATACATGTATATCTGATGTGTGTATTATTTTTTATGTCTTGGAGTAGGTATATCAATTAACGCCAGATGGCAGCACATTCAAAGTGGGAAAAACTAAAGATTTGTGGCCAAAGGAACATAACTCGAGTCATAATCAAAAAACCACGCGCAAAAACTACAAAAATTTACATATTTAACAGTAAAGCCAAAAAATTCCATAGGTCCGATTTTAATGAAATTTGCACTGCAGATATGTGAAGTATAAATCTTCCATATGCTGGATGGGTTTTAGTGGGTTCCCAAGTTAACCTACTGAAAATGCAGTTTTATGGAAATTTACCATCATATGAAATTTTTAAAAATCTGTCATTTTTATATCCAAATATTAAATAAACAAACATTGTGCAGAAAGAATGTTTACATTCCTAAATTAAATATTTTACCTATATCAAACATTTAATTACATTATTTCACAATAAAATATCAATTCAAACAAAAGGTCACAGATTTTTATCCGGAGAGTTATCTAACCTGATTCTTTACTAATATGCCTACTTGGAGTATGCAGTCTTTTAGTTTGTGTACTAGTATTGCATATATAAGATTCACACTTACCAGAAACAATGATTACAAAAGTCCATTTCATATTTTACTACACAAGAAAACATGTCTTCTATAAAACGCAACTGAACGTTTGTTTACCTGTACCTAAATTTGATTGGTTGTTGATCAACTTGTTTTGATTTCATAAGTGTGTTTCTGGTGCACTTCTGGCACACTCTTTTCATTGTCTCTCATCTTATACAATAGAACTTTCCGGCGCACTTCTGGCATACCATATTTTATAATAAATCAAACAGATATCTATGGTACACTTCTGCCACACTCTTCTATACGCCAGAAGTGGGTCAGAACTTTCTGGTTAAGAAGGTTTTGAGTGCCGCTGAGTGTGCCACTTCTGGCACAGTCTTCTGACAAACATTATAGTTTTGTAAGGGTTACCGCTATCATTTCAACAAATAAACCTCTGAACAGCAAATATTTTCTAAAATAATAGATGAAACGTTTTACTTAGCTCTGTTCAACAGTGAAAATATTTGAAAATATTTGAAATTTTGAACGTGGTTCTTTTTTACATGAAAAAAGAACCACGTGGTTCTTTTTTACACAGGCAATCTTAATGGTGTTGAAAATAAAAGCCAACTACTTTACATATTTTTAGATCATTACATTTCAAACAAAATATTTTTTCTTTGATCCAACTAGGACTAATA
Organism: Modiolus philippinarum; assembly: GCA_002080025.1. Taxonomy (NCBI): domain Eukaryota; kingdom Metazoa; phylum Mollusca; class Bivalvia; order Mytilida; family Modiolidae; genus Modiolus; species Modiolus philippinarum. The sequence continues at coordinate 14,256 of MJUU01064202.1, forward strand.
TCAGTCCCAGGATCCAATAATCATGATAATTAGAAACCTCATTAAATCAGATTTGTTGTTAAATTACACTTCTGTTGACTTGTATTCATCATGGTATCAATTGCATTGACAATGACCATTTTAAGGGACTTTAATGCATTGATGGATAAATTAAGTAAGTGAAAACCGAACCATCAGTCTAAAACGAGCAATCCAAGGAAAATGGCAACATCGGAAAAACAAAGAAACCAAAACATAACATTAACACGGCAAAGAGAAGAGAGAGGAAAACACACAAACACATACAAAATGAAGAACACGGAATAGACCATATCCAGGTTCATGGTCTGCACTCCCTAATTTGAACTTTTAGACTGATCCCGGTATGGACATTAACTGGTTCCCAATTCTCAGTTGTAATTAAAAAAATAGAAATTTTCTTATGTGAATTTCTTAAAAACTGAATTATTTCTGAGAAAAATCAAAGTTGTCAACATTTGAAGCATCAGAAGGGAACTATTTTGAATCATTTCTAAACAGGGTTGTCCTACCGAAATAAAATATTTCTGTCAGTGATAGGCAACTGATTCCATGGTTAAGTAAAATTATTGATATGGAATAAAAAAGATAACAGGAAACACCTACAATGGCCGAAAAACATAGCCACATGCCAGAAAGTAAATAGGAACTGCACAAGAAAAAAACCCACAATAAAAATACAAAAGACAAACATAAACAACGATAGGAACTCGGGACAGCCGGACTTGGTACCGGCACTAGCAAAAGCCAGTGGTAGGGTTAAACCGGTTTATGGGTACCCAAACCTCCCCTTTCTCTGTCCCGTTTCCCTATCGTATAATAAACATACGAATAAAACCCATACAGGTAGACTACTAACTCCATGACCACAATCTAGAAAAGAAAAATGGGGGGACAAAACGTAATTTTGAAAGATGGGTCAAAGAGTGCTCGCCGCTAAACTGCCGGCTAGCTCAAGGAGCCTAGTCCGCTGGTAAAACACTGTCGTACTACGGAAGGAAAATCAAATTCAAAACTCCCAATGGGTTTGGTAAAGAATCGTCATGTATTTCAGTAGACATCGGTATAGTTGATAGTATAACAGATTTTTTTTTCATATCAGATGTTTATGGAATATATTGATCAATAAAAAGATCACTAAAAGTTTATTTCATTTTTCTCTGTGAATAAAACACTTACTTTGAAGTTCTTAAAATTTTTGTTTGTCCACATCCAAGAGGGATAACTCTTACAAAGTGACAAATTAGGGAGTGCAGACCATGAACCTGAATATCATCTATTTCTGGCATTCTAGGAAGAATATTTTTGACTACTTAAGGTAGTAGACCATGCGAAGGCGGAGATTACTCCCTTTTTCATAAAAATTACTTGTTCTGATTGGTATTTATATAACACAAGATTTGTAATTTTTTTATATAACACAAGATTTGTAATTTTTTTCATAAAAAGAAATAAATTATCCATATAATCATGAAAATGAAACACTCCATAATGCCCGCATGAAAATTTCCAGGTTTTAAATAGTATCTTAAAAATATTAAAGTCAGATATTTGGCAGAGAGGTAATTCTTCAAACTTGACGTTCAGTGTCGAGGAATATTATGACTTTTTATGCAGTTTTCCTAACATTGTGAAAAAATGGTACGGCGAATTTTTATAAACTTTTGACAGAAGTCATGTGTTTAAAGGACTTTTAACTTTTCAGGTTTTGATGAAAATTGAATTATTGGATTTTCGTTTAGAAGAAATTGAATGAAGCTATGTATTCAGCAATGTTTTGACAATGTCATTTCTTTTGTACTACAAATCAACACTTAATGCATGCATATGATATTTATTATCTGATATTAAGGTCTGCAAGTTTCTTAGAAACAGGTTAGCTATTTAGGGCTAATTTATGCTGTTTCTTATTAATAAACAGTACAGTAGTATACGCCCTATGGTGATTTCTGAACAAAATTTAAGACCCCTAAGACAGGGGTATTTCTGTGAACTTTAAATCAAAAATTTTACGGTGACACTTTCAAAATTTGTTATAGAAGTATATTAGCACATAAATGTTTCATACTGCAAATGTTAAGAAAATTGAATTTGTGGAAATTTTTTGGGTTACCCCGGTTGTACTACCTTAATATTCTTAAGCATGTTAAGGTCTAGAAATGTTTAATAATGTTCTGTTTATATATTCAAACGAAGACTTCAGTCAACGCATGTCATCTTTCTTTAAAGAGACAATAGCAGTAGAATACCGAAGGAACAAAGGAGTGGAATTTTACAAAAATCGAAGTCCAAAGACATGGCCAAAACGAGGACGCAGAAAACAATGACGTTAGACACAGAAAACAATGACGTTAGACAGATACAAATCACAGATGTAGAAATCAAAAACATTAAAAACAATAAAGCACCCACGGTGTGATCTCCAGTGAAACTGAAAGTGACACCAGGTGCCCCGGAAGTGTAAACATGACCTCATCTCTTGAAGAAGAAAGGTAAATCTAGGAGGATGGTAGAATGGTTAATGAAAGTGAGAAAAGCGCCTTTACTGAAAGAAAAAGGATGACTTTTCAGTTGCTTGGTTAACCAGTTCCTTTGATGCGATATTACTAAGTATCCACATTGGTTTCTTATAGAGAGATATCATTAAATATTAAAATATGAACAAATGATTTCAGGTAAATCAATCAACTGTCAGTGTTCTTCCTGTTATCACTTTACATGTGAGTCCCGAAACTAATTGGATGTTGTATATGTCATTATCAAAGGTAGAAGAATCTGGTCAATGATCTCATCTTCACTAATTTCAATTTCCATTAATATATTTAAACGGAGGGCATCCTTTTAGATATCATTTGATTTCATTCATTACAAACACGTTGTGGGAACTCTTAATCATAGCTTTTCTTTTGATAGCATTTAAATTTAACAGCTATTATCATCCTTAAACGTCCAAAAACAACAAAACAAAAGTCGAAATTCAAGTTTTTGACTCTCAGTCTCAGTGGAAGTGATACAGGAATTATAATTGAAACTGTTTTATTTGTAATTCTGCAGCTGATCACAAGTGATGGACAAAACATAGAACTTGGGTATATATGCTCCGTTTTGAATGTGTTAGTTCCCGGCATGATGCTGTTCTCACTTTTCCAGATATTACTGATCTGCCTAGAACGACTAAACGCAACATTCGTCAAACAATTAGAAATTTTAAAACAGATTTCATCAAAGAAGGTCGTTATAGTTGTTTTCTGTTGTATTCACGTGTATACACTGATACCTCTTGTTTTGAAATTAACAAGAGATGGGCCAATAACATGTGATTCGTTGGATATTGACAATATGAGTTCGTTCGTTATTTTTATGGACACTCCTTTGTTGATTTTGTGGTTGTCAATTGTCATTATTTACTGCATTGTGATCGGCCGTGTTGTTAAACAATACAGAACTATTAGAGCATCTGTTAGCGCATCAAACGAAACCAGCCAGAAAGCTATGCATAAGAACGTGAAAATTCTTGGAGCCCTTATTGCGATAATCCTAGTAACTGTCATTCCAAGGTCAGTCCTAGGTGTCAACTCGTTGTTGACGGGTCTGACATAACGTAAAGTCAACACGATTAAAAAGTTAAACCATTCATTACTTTTTATGTTTTATCAGTCGAGATATACAGAAAAGCTCTAAAATCAGCATTCAAGAAACTGTTTTGCAGAAAGTCTAATGCTGTGCATCCGGAAAACTGAACCAATGTGTCATGTATATCCCAGAGAGGAAATGTAGGAAAACGGGAATTTTGCAGAAAGTCTAATCCTGTGCATCCGGAAAACTGAACCATGTATATCCCAGAGAAAAGGAAATGTAGGAAAACGGGAATTTTGCAGAAAGTCTAATGCTGTGCATCCGGAAAACTGAACCATGTATATCCCAGAGAAAAGAAAATGTAGGAAAACGGGAATTTTGCAGAAAGTCTAATGCTGTGCATCCGGAAAACTGAACCATGTATATCCCAGAGAAAAGGAAATGTAGGTAAACGAGAATTTTACAGAAAACATACGTTTCATTTTAAAAACTAAATATGTTTGATTTTTAACGTCGTTTCTTCAACAAAAAACATCGGTATTTCAAATCGAAATGAATAACAATAAAGACTTGAACAGAAAAAACCAAATGCAGAGAGAACAAAAGAAAAAAGAAAAGTTTAAAATAACATTCGACAAGTGAAGAATTCAACATCAGTATATATTTTGTGTGGATTATTTTGTTCTCATTGTAAATTTGGGTAATAAAGTTTTTCTGTATTTTTTGTGAAAAAAATAGAAATCCCAGGGTTGTTTCTATATTTTTGGTAATGAGAACTTCTTTTAGACGATTTATTGATTATGGCTTTTCATGTTATTTGATTTTTAGAGGTATCTCCTTGAAAATATTTTACGAAAGGATATGGAGTAAATGAACATGAGAAAAACACGTATAGCTTAAGTAATTTTACTGTTTATTGTGCAACGTTGTGATTTTTTTGCTTTGAAACCACTGGCCGGGTCGAATCCGCTGCTGGTAGACCAGAGTCATCGAATGTAATCAGACTTGTATGCACTGAAAATTTTAACTCGCGTTTTATAGAAAACTACTGTTTTTTATAAAAATTATAACCCCTTAAAAATGCTGATCCTTCATTATACCCCGCTTTAGCGGGGGGTATATAGTGATCATGGTGTCCGTTGGTCCGTTCGTTATTCCGTCCGCCATAGGGTGTATACTTTGTGGCGACAACTCCTCCTAGACCACTGGGTGAAATTCAATGAAACTTTCACAGAATGTTCAGTACATGTTGCCATTGTGCACCAGCTATTTAAAATTTTGATCTGACTTTAATTTGGTTTTTTTTGTGATTTTTCTTTACCTCTAGAATCAAATGGGGGAGCGGGGGGTTTGTTTTTGTGAGCCTTGCTCACAGTTATTCTAGTTCAATGTATTGCACTCGGTTGATGTCTTTAGTACTTGATTTGACCTCCTTTTTTGTATAAGGGCCAAATATTACTAGTGTAAAATCGAAATGCCAGTTTTTATATTAAATATATTTGTTTTTGTTAATGAGTACTTCTTTCTGACATTTTTTCTTGGCGTATGGCTTTCCATGTTATTTGAGTGGAATGCTGCTGATGCGAATTTTCTCCTTAAAACATGTTTACAGCATAACAAACGATGTGTTCTAATTTGTATTTCTGGGCATTTTGTCTACATACATTCTTGTCGTTACAATACATTTGATAACTTGAGGGTTGTTTTGGGTTTGTTTTATTATTTTCTTTGGTTTGTTGCATACTGCATTATCTCTGCCACCCACTGAATGGGTTCATGAGGCATATAGACAATGTTTTCGATTAAGGTATCGGCAAATCCAGAGGTTTGTTCCGGCTTTAAATCCCTTTTCCGGAATTTTTTTTTCTTGAATTTGAGGCATAAATTGACATAACATTAAAGGAACACCCTTTTCTAAAACCCCTTAGTAAATTCCTTTAATGCGGACTGTTTGACTGAATAGAGTAAATTCACATGAGACAAAATATTTTCCAATTCATGGTAAAGCCAGACAATGGAACAAGTAATATATATAGGGCTTTAACTGTGACATTGCAGTAATTTGGTTAGAATTAAAATTTATTCAGGCTTTAAGTTGTGTATTGTTAGCAACCGTACAAGTGATAATCGGAAGCGAAGAGTGTTTGTACCTCCATTTGATGGGAATGTTCAAATCGAGGAAAAGATAACAACACCTTGTTGAAAGGGCTATAGCACCGGTTTTACGAATTAAAATTTTGATTGCACGAAAAACGCGTAAGGCGGTGCTATATATATTTGTAATATGACTAATGAAAAACGTTTTACCGGCAGTGTTGATTTATATTTGACACTGCTAGGTAGCAACAACCTGAAATTAGCACGTGATTTAAAACATGTACACTTTTCAAATAAAGGTTTCAGATTATAGGTATTCTATTTTATTCCATTTGATTTTCCTTGGGAGGCTTGGGCGATTTTGCCTAGAAAAATTATTTATTTTCATGAACATCTCGAACAAATTATTTATTTTCTCCAAGTGTCACTTCAAATTCTTTATTTGCATTTGCAACAAAAATTTTATTTTTCAAAATTAAATTATTTATTTTTATGACGAGTAGGATTAGAATATTTATATTTTCACCTGCACCAAAAGTAAATTATTTATTTACAAAATCGCCCAAGCCCACCCCCCCCTCCCTCCCTTCTGAAAATCAAATGGTCGTCCCCTTACACGTATATATTTCGCTCTTTTTTGGAACCCCCCCCCCATTTTTTCTGGGCAATCATGTATTTTTTAATGAATATCCTAGTCTTTTACTAAGAAAAACTCCCAAAAATTTTCGCGCCTCGCTCCGCTCGGCTATATTTTCTTTAAATTTTATTTCGAACCCCCCTTTTCAAATTGCCAGGATCCGCGCCTGAAAGGTAAGCCATTCGATAAAGGGTATGACGTGAATTCGGAATGAAAGTCATGCACTGTATCACATATTCAAAACGTCTGTATTTATTACTAAACATATGATAAATGGAAAATTATGAACGTCTTGACCCCCGCCAGGTGTATATAACCTGCTGATCCCAAGTCAAGATAAATGAGAAAGGAAGGTTTACACGAGACATGGACCCAAGCGAAACAATTTTCAAAGTTCGGTTCTACTAATTAGCCAAGTAGTTTCTGAGTTTCAATTTTCCTTAAAAGGGTCAAAATATGGTCACTGCTGACGGCCGTCTTGGATGAGGTACGGGAACACTATTTATAAAGAAGTCCACATAAGGACTATTGAAACAAATTTTGATCCATATTGATCCTGTTGTTTCTAAGGAGAAAGCCTCTGAATATTCTCCCTTATGGACCAATGTCAAACTTGATCTCCGTTGGCGGCAATCGTGGATGGAATAGAGACCCAAGAGACACAATTTTAAAAGTGCACCATCAAAGGAGTAATTTGATCAAGTTTAGTTCCCATTGACTGGGCACCTTCATTTTCTTTCAATATGGTCAAACATTAAACTATTGTCCCTCTGACTGCCATCTTGAATGAGGTACGAAGATGAGGGACATACGTTTTGAAGGGGTCTACGAAAGGACCATTTTTACCAAAGTTAATCTAAATAGGGTCTGTAAGTCTCGTCATGTGACCCCCGAGAATTCACGATAAGATTGCAATTTGAAAACGTGTCCCGCCAAAACATGACGTTGCAGCATTATGACGTCTAAATTTATGATTGAAACGTCATATGTCTTTGATAAAAATGCAACTTCCGGGTACAATTTAAGTACCCGGAAGTTTCAAAATTGAACGAGACTTACAGAGCATATAAGTCCTAAGGTTTCAGAGGAAAAGAATGTTTAACTACGGGTCAAGCCAAGGACTAGGATAACAAAATTTTACGCCGGACGACAGACGCAAAGTGATGGCAAAATCCCACACTTAAATAGACAGGTGAACTAAAGATCATGGATATTTAATAATAGACCGGCGAGAGAAACTGTCTTTTGGTGCCCGTCATTTTTTACTTAAAGTTTGCAGAACTTACAATGTATATCACAAATGGCTAATATACGCCTTATATATAACGATAAATGAATTACATCGATAAAAAGGATTTCACAAATTTCGAAACTTTAACTTGCCTTGTAATTTTCTCAACTCCTTGCACTTACATAACAGATTCAGATGTAATATAAATTGCACACCATAACACCCAATGCGCAACATGAGGGGGTGAACAGGGTAAAGGGGATGGGAGAAAGGGGAGGGAGAAAGGAGAAATGGGGCGGGGAGGAAGGAGAAATGGGACAGGAGAAAGGAGAGAGGGACGAGAGAAAAGAGAAAGGGGCTGAAAAGAGAGAAGAGAGAGAAAAAAGAAATGGGAGACAGAAAAGCCGGGGGAGAAAGGAGAGAGGGGCGAGAGAAAGGAGAAAGATACCCCCTTTCCACCCCTCCAACATAACGATGCTGCACATGCAATGTTCCTTGTATTGATTTGAGTTATCCCTCTTGTATCAGATTTGAAGATCAATAACAATGCTTCAAAATAACGACAATGGTCACTCTCAAACAAAAATACAAAAGCCTCAATTTTACAGAATTGAATTGGGCAACAGAACAAAATAAAGCACATTTAGCAAAGAATTCCGCTCAAACCGGTGCTAGGGGCCGTCTTTTACTTACTATGAAGTATTAGCAAAGTTGATTGTTGAAGGCCTCATGGTGACTTCAAGATGAAGAACAACAATAAAAGCTTTGTTCCTTTGCTTGTTTTTACCATATAATTGTAGAGGCTTTGTCTCATGTACATTAACTTCATATCCTTTCATTCGCCTTCCAACTAGTATAAATAAAAACGATTAATATGTAGTGCCTTAGCCTTCATGAAAGAAGAACAGGAACAAAAATATAAACTCTTTTATTGGAAAATGAAATTAACTGACAATATCAAAATCTAGCGGATATCAATATCAGTTTTTTTTACACTAGTTCTCTCTGTATTTTTTCTTTACATGTAATATACTTAAATGGATAAATGCAGATATAGCATCCCTATTTGTCTGTTACATAAGGAGTAAGTTTTCCTTTGCGCCATAAAATCTTTAATGCATGCCCGCACTCGGCATTTTTGATTTTTTTTATTTATTTATTTTTTTTGGGGGGGGGGGTATTGTCTTTTAAACCATATACTGCATATAATAGAGTTTTTCTTTCATTTTCTATTATAGCTGATTATATGCCTTACATTATATTAGAAAATAATTGGAAGTTGATAAAATTTTTCACATGGAATCACTGACCTATAACTTACTCCTGCTCGAATGGAATGCCTTTGAAAACTGATGCTCATGTTCCTTTAAACAGTCATCCCATTTTAATTAACCTATTAGGAAACACTGTAGTATTTGTGATTGGCATTTGCACATTTCATACCGGAAAAAGGGTTCGTCTTACTACAACGAAAATTTTTTACATTTTTTGTCATTTGCAACAAAATTTTGCTTTAGATTTGAAATGCATTGTGAAGAAAGTCGGGTTCAATCCTCGAAACTCCGATTTTTTATCATTTAATAATGAAAAAATCCAAGTTTTACCAATGTATCTCAATACTGCATCACGTATTATTCCAAGACTGGAATCTAATTCTCTAATTCCATTGTGATTGTGAAAATCAGTTGACAATCCTCATTCGCATCATTAGTCCGTGGGCTGGAAACACTTTCCGTGCACCCCCCACACTTCCGAACCAGACCGGTTTTTTTAGTCCTTCTATGTCCCCTCTTCAAAATAAAACATGTTAACACGAACATAACCTGCACTCATAGACAGTATAGGGCCACTTTTATAGTACACCCGAAAAATTATTGCATTTTCGTTTTAATATAAGTTTCATCTTTTAAGCTCCATAACTTTTTGCAGATAAGTAATGTGTACTGAAATTTGGTATCAAATTAAAGCTAATTTAATATGCTTTACAATGAACACAAGTTTGGGTACTTTACACCCATTTTATGATCAGGGTATACAAAAAATCTACCCCTACCCCTGCAAAAAATTGCGAAAATCTCGATTTTAGGCTGTCAATTCCTTTCAGATAAACAACCATCGTCATTTGATCTAGTTTTTATGCCTAACTTATCAGTTGTGATACAATGTTAGAAAATAAAACCATTAAAGTCCATAAAATTTTGATTTTCGGTATAAAAAATTTTTGAAAAATGGAATTTTTCGGAATTTTAGATTTTTCACATTTTTCGACTTTTTGACTTAAGGGTCGTAAAAATCTGAATATATATTTAATAATTGCCGATGCAATAATAATTTATGATATGTTAGGAACAAATTGTATGCAAAAATTTTAGTTTCAGACGTATTGTAGGTTCATAATGTCAAAATTAGCACCCCTCGCCCTACAAATTTAGAGAAAATTCGAAATATTCAGACTCTAAATGATAAAAAGATAATGTTTAATGGGAATTCTGGTGTGTATTTCACTAAAACTGACATGCAGAAGATCATTTAAGTACATTAAAACTTTTCAAAAGGTCTCTTTTCGACTCTTCTGTCCGAAATTGTATGAAAAATGGGAATTTTCCGTTTTTCAGAATTTCTGCTGTTTTGACTTTGAGATGCAATTACTTCATGAAATTGATATATAACTTGAAAATGTTGATTAAATATCGTTTCATCATATCTAAGCAATTAGAAAGTATGCTTTTAAGCCTTTTAGACTAACTACAGTCTCATAAATTACAAACATATTACCCCTTACCACACATAATGAACAAAATTTATTTCATTTTATTCAGCTTGAAAAGCTTAAACATTGTATAAAGGTCCAATGACATATCATTTTCAAACACTAAAACACACAGAGCCTCCCATATATCAAAAATAAGACCATGCGCCCGGTTTATGGGCAGTTATTCAGCGATTTAACTTTGAATTTCGGAAAATTCTGAAATACTGAAAATTCCCCTTTTTCACGATAATCGTCCAAAATATTCAATTTTACCCATATTTTGGTGTCAGAATTACATATTATGATGTATCAAATGCATCTTTTGCTAAGAAAGTAAAACATCAGTATGCTTTGTTCATTTATATGTACAGGCCGTCATATTTTGGAGATTTTTAAGTTTAATTTTGTTGGGGTAGGGGTAAGATTTTCAGTATTTAGAGCCAAATTGAACACTCCTTATTTTTCTGAACAGTCTTTTTAAATAACATATGTATCGGTTAAGACAATAAATTGGCATATCTGCAGATAAATCCTCCAGATTTGCCACATATACTGATTTAAAAGTGAATTTTGCACAAATCTGAAATGCTAAAAATTTCCATTTTTCATCAGTTTTGGACAAAATATTGAGTTTTAGCTGACAACTGGGATTTGAAATACCAAATTATGATAGTATTCATGCAACTTTGTTATATGCAACGCAGAATTTGCGTGTGGTGGTTATTTTTATCCCAACATAGACAAAAAAATTGACAATTTTGGGGGAAATGTGTTGGGGTAGGGGTAAGATTTTTGGTATTTAGAGTCACATTCAACACCCCTTGTTTTTCTTAATAATGTTTTAAGACATCTAATGTATCGCTTAGAACAATTAATCGGCATATCTGCAGATATATTCTATAGATTTGATACATATTGCGATTTAACAGTTAACTATGGACAAATCTGAAATGATGAAAATTCCCATCTTTCATCAATCTGGGGAGAAATATTGAGTTTTCGTCGACCAATGGGTGTTAAAATACCAAAGCATGATTTAATTCATGCAAAATTGTCATATACAACACACATTTTGTATGTTCTTGTTATTTTTATGCGAACATAGACCGAAAAACAAAAATTTCAGGGAAAATTTGTTGGGGTAGGGGTAAAATTTTCTGTAATCAGAGTCACATTTAACACTCCTTGTTTTTCCTGGCAATGTTTTAAGACACCAAATATGTCGCTTGGTNNNNATTTTCGGTATTTAGAGTCACATATAACACTCCTTGTTTTTCTAAACAATGTTTTAAGACAATTTTTGTATTGCTTAGGGCACTTAAATGGCATATCTGCAGATATATTCTACACATTGGACATATTTTGCGATTTAACGATGAAATACGAACAAATCTGAAATGTTGAAAATTCCCATTTTTCATCATTTTTTTGTGAAATATTGAGTTTTAGTCGACTAATGGCTACTGAAATACCACATTCTGATGTAATTCATGCATTATTGTCTTATACAACACATATTTAGCGTGTTCTGGTTATTTTTATGTGAACATAGACAAAAAATTGACAATTTCAGGGAAAATTTGTTGGGGTAGGGGTAAGATTTTCTGTAATCAGAGTCACATTTAACACTCCTTGTTTTTCTTAGCAATGTTTTAAGACACCAAATGTGTCGGTTGGTACAATTAATTGGCATAGTTGCAGAAATATCCTCCAGATTTGGCATATATAACGATATAGCAGTGGACTTTGGACAATTCTGAAATGTTGAAAATTCCCATTTTTCACCAATTTCGGGCAAAATATTGAGATTAAGTCAACAAATGGCTGTTAAAATATGAAATCATAATATAATTTATGCAACATTGTCCTATACATCACACATTTTGCGTCTTCTGGTTATTTTTATGCGAAAATACACAAAAAAAAATTGACAATTTTGGAGTAAATTTGTTCGGGTAGGGGTAAGTTTTATTGATATATGACGTATATATTACCTAAAAACGGCCATTATTTGTTATGGTTGTAAAGCAAATATAATAAGCTTTCATTTGATACCTATTTTAAATAATATTTATTTACTAAAAAATAATATTAGGCAAAAGAAAGAAAAAACTTATTCAAAAACGAAATTATTCAAAGGTCCCTGTATTTGGTATATTTGAAAATAAAATTTTGGTCATCTAAAATATGTTAACATTGTCTTAACCTATTTTATAATAAAGAAATTAGATTGAAAAGCCAAAAACAATTTTCAGAATCGGGAATTGANATGCACTTCGGGTTCTCTAAACCATCAAACTTACGCAATTTCAATGAAAATATCAGTTTTTTCGTCAATATTTCATTGGGGTAGGGGTACGTTTAATTGCGCTATAGAATGTATTGGGCATGAAAATTGTAAAAACTTGGGTTCTTTGTAAAGCTCATACAACAAGCAATTATTTGATACCTCGTTTTTATAACTTGAAAGCATTTTGTCAACATTTTGAACCAACTGAAAGAAAAACTTTAACGAATAACGAAATTTTCCAAAATTTCTGTAGGTGGGTCTAAAAATGGGCCAAATTCCCCAAGTGCGTGCAGGTTATGCTTGTGTTTACATGTTTTATTTTGAAGAGGGGATGTATGCGGACTTCAAAAAATAGGTGGGGTTCGGAAGTGTGGGGGNGGGGGGGTGCACGGGGGGTTATTCCAGCCCATGGACTACCTCCGACTAGGAATTAATTTGAAAACCTATTTCCGACGTTTCTGCAAAGTAGCCTTCGACAAGGAATTAATTTGAAAAGTTATTTCCGATTTTTCAGCAAAGTAGCCTTCGACAAGGAATTAATTTGAAACCTATTTCCGACGTTTCAGCAAAGTAGCCTTCGACAAGGAATTAACTTTACAAATACTATTGAAACACACGTCATTGACTGGTAGATATATCCAATATAAATAAATAGGTCTGATATCAGTCCAACATTGTTAGATCTGCACATTGGTAGTTCCCTCTCCGGGATTCGAACCATTACTGTTGTGACATCTATGGCAACACCATAAGTTTAAATACACTTTTAATTGAATGTGTAGCTAGGCAATAAACCACATTTTCTTCCCTCGGCTCCGTGTTCTATTCCCCCAGGCTACTGGCTTCAGGCAATATAACAATGAGCTGTTCCCAGTACCTCGGTGAAAATAATCTGGTCTATTTTGCCTGGCTACACATTTAATAACTGCATATTTTAATATCAGATTGAAACTAGAGCTATCGCCGAATGGAAGCCAGTTATGCAACCCCCTAATTGAACTCTGAATCAATATGACAAATGTAGATTTCAGTATTTGTGGACACAATACAGTTTTGTGCACAGTACAAATGTGGACACAATACAAGTATGGACACAATGATATATACACCTCCCTTTTTTCAGAAAATATACAAAGATGAATAACCTCCCCTTCAAAATTTCAGGAAGCAACTACTTAACTTATGGGTGGTGTACTTCAACTGTATCACATTTCATCAAAATCCCTACTCGTTTAAGAGGACATGCGCTGACAAGGTTCATCCTCTTCTTTTTTCCAGAAAATATTCGAAGATGAATTATCTCCCCTTTAAAATTTCAGGTAGAAACCATATAAAACCATTGAAATCTTCAAAAGGTGTACCACAACTGTGTAAAATTTCATCAAAATCGAAGCAGTCGTTTAGGAGAACATGTGCCGACAAGGTTCGTCACCTCCCCTTTTCCAAAAAAATATTCAAAGACGAATTATCTCCGCTTCAAAATTTCATGCATCATGCATATCTTCCGGTGGTGTAATACAACTGTGTAACATTTCATCAAAATCCAAGCAGTCGTTTAGGAGAAAATGAGGTGATAAGGTTCGTCCCCTCCCACTTTTCCAAAAAAGTATTCAAATATAATACAACTGTGTAACATTTTATCAAAATCCAAGCAGTCGTTTAGGAGAATATGCGCTGACAAGGTTCGTTCCCTCCCCCTTTACAGAAAATATTCAAAATCGAATTATCTCCCCTTCTAACCATATCACTTCATGCACATCTTCAGGTTATGTCGAAGCAGCCCTTTAATAGAACATGCGCTTACAAGGTACATGGACGGACGAACAAACGGACGGATGGACAGATGGACGGACAGGATGATTCCTATATACCCCCAACTTTGTTTGCGGGGGGGGGGGGGGGGGTAAAATAACCTTTCTTGACTGGTGTAGAGATGGTAAGGTAGTATTGTTTATTCTTTGGTATTTATGTCACGATATGAACCGATCTGAATTTTCTGATATTGACCGGTAGGTGTTAATTGTAATCATAATGACATTGTATTTTATTTTATTTAATTGTACGGCTCGGGTATTGTCCATGTATCAGTCCATATCGCTATCCCGCAGGCACGGCGGGGATATTATTGATGTGTCAGTCCGTATCGCTATCCCACAGGCAGTGTATATCTCGTGATGATGCTCTCTTTATAAGTAACTAATATATAATTAGTATCCTGTGTATTATTCAAAAAAATTAAATCAGTATCAAAAGGCACATTGCATTTTGCAATAAAAAGACGATGTCTGAAATGATGGAATACAAACGAAAGGTGATATGTTTTAGGCTCCATAAAATATAACGGCTTTCGGAAGGCCTATTTTATTTGGAAACTTGCAATATCTACATTTATGCAAATTTTGTTGAAAGCTAAGCAGTATCTCCCTCATGGAAAGCACTCTCCTTACATGATTTTGGCTTTCCATTTAGCTCAAATTGGTTATTTGTTCTTTAACAGTTATTAAACATCTTTGAGTTGATGGTCTTCCAAATATTTAGATTTAATCTGCACTGATGAGACAGGGGCTTAGCTCATATTTGGTAATTTGTTCTCTGTCAGTTTTTAAACATCTTTGAGTTGATGGTCTTCCAAATATTCAGATTTGATCTGCACTGATGAGACAGGGGCTTAGCTCATATTTGGTAATTTGTTCTCTATCAGTTTTTAAACATCTTTGAGTTGATGGTCTTCCAAATATTTATATTTGATCTGCACTGATGAGACAGGGGCTGAGCTCATATTTGGTAATTTGTTCTCTGTCAGTTTTTAAACATCTTTGAGTGGATGGTCTTCAAAAAATATTTAGATTTGATCTGCACTGATGAGACATGAAGTGTCGAAATGGTCATATTTACAGTAACTTCGTTATTTGGTTAGTTATATCTAAAAGAGTATGAGTCTCTAAATGTTGTAATGTATAGATATATTATAATAACGAGGGGTATTTGCCAAAATTACAAGTCGTGGGGCCGTAGAATTTCCCGAGCCTGAAAGACTTGTATTTTTGGCAAATACCCCAACGTTCATGATATATCTGTTTAATTACACCGAATGTCTATATCGTTAAAGCGCACGGTGAAAAAAATACAATGGCTATTAACCAATCAGAATGCAGCTTACTTACATAAGGTGTACTTATTAAAAAGAAATTGCGTTGAAATGCTTGGCTGATAGAACATGACATTTTTTTAAATCATTACATGCCCCTTTCCTTGATTGAACCAATGAAATCTTGTGTTGATGATTACCATTTGAGATCGTAGGTATAAAAGGAAAATGACACTGTTTCGAGACGATATGATTTTGCCTGGCAACATAGACCTCATTTTGAATCTCAGCGTTTCTAATCTAAAATTCTGTCTGTGCATATAATCTTATCTGGGTACATGCATTTTAACGCCCGATAGCAATTGATTTTGGCCAGTCTGTCCATTAAATATTTCATCATGACAAGACATGTAAGGAATTCGCATATTACATCTACTTGGAGGCAAGTTTAATCACTTTTTAAATACAAAGTAAAGATGTCGGAATCGAATGACGTTTTCACTAAACATTGTATTTGTTTATTTCTTCTGAAATCTTGACATTTTGTCGATTGTTTATTTTTGTCGCCATGCTGTTAAATTTTTACCAAAAACTATATGAACACAGAAGAGTTTTTCTAGAAGGGAGATGATTTTTAACAACTAGATTTCCCGCTGTGCTTTAAGCTGCTTATATGCCTTAAAATTTATAAAACTATACTTGAAAGTTGATGAAATTTTGTATCGTGTATTAAAGTGACCCAGCGATGTGTCTGAAAATATGATCTAAGTGCAAATATATTTAACTATGTTCGAATTGATCAGACCAAAGGATATCGAATACTTCTGAAAACTGAGATCCATTCTTCGCCCATTTGTGTGGATCCTGGAATCAGTGTATTTCTAAGCATTGTTTGATAATCTCATTTCATACCGGAAAAGGCACAGTGTAAAGAAGTAGAATTTCTTGATTCCACTGGCTACTGGAAAATTGTATTTTTACTTTTTTATTTTGCACTTAATCTAAAACAGATCTAGAGCTGGGCCAAACCCTGGAAACTCGCAAACATAAAATGATTATTTCTTTTGGGCGGGTACTCTTAATAACAAATTCCAAGTTAATTAATCAATGCTGCATCACGTATTATCCAAAGATCGTATTAAGGATGATTGTTAAGTACAGTTTTGCGGCAATTATACACACATTAGTATATTTATGGTCTATGTTCCTTTGATCAAATAAGGTTTTGGTATTGCTACATGTATTTCATTACTCAATAAAATATGACGAAAGATACGAGCGAGTTTGATTAAAAAAAAACAAGAGGCTCTCAAGAGCCTGTATCGCTCACCTGGGTCCTGCAGCACTATAATTCCCAAATGATGGTCCATCTTTTGTGGTGTATGTACATAAAAATCAGAAACTTTTTGTAAAATTTAATTAAAATAGTGCAAGCAGTTTCAGAGAAGATTTTTGAATGCAGTTTCAAAACTTAAGGGGCCTATGTTAATCTACGTTCCCTGCTGGCAGCTATTTAACATAAAACTTTGAATAGGGTAACAGAGGATAAGGACTATAATATCAAAATTCTACTGAAATTGTTCAAGCAGTTTCAGAGGAGAAGATGTTTTAACGCATTTCCCACTGGTCCAATGTTAAACTAAGTTTTGCTACTGGTGGCCATGTCGGAAGACGGATCAGCGCCAAAGTAACAAGCTTGGTAAAAATCTCAAAAGTTTCATTTATGAAATGTTTAAATTGAATCCATTCAATGGGTTTCCATATCTTTGTATGCATTCCCCTTAGGGTCCAATTCATTGTTGGCAGCCATGTTGGATGATGGATCAGAACTGAAGTAACAACACTTGGTCAGCTTCTCATAAGCAAAGTTTTGATTAAATCTATTAAGCAGTTCTCTAGAAGAAGATCTTTTGTTAAATTAAGTTCACAGCTGGTGACACCTGACAGGCATCATTCATGTTATGTTTGATTTAAATCCATTCAGCAGTTCTCTAGAATATCTTTGTGTGCATTTCCCATAGGGTCCAATGCTGTCGGTCATGTAAGATGACAGATTGGCACCAAAGTAATAACTCTTGGTCAGCACCTCATAAACGTCATTCATGCCAAGTCTGGTTCAAATCCATATAGTGGTTCTAAAGTAGAAGTTTTTTGTATGCATTTTCCCATAGGGTCCAATGTTAAAATTAAGATCCCCGCTGGCGACCATGTTGGATGATGGATCGGAACCAAAATAACAACACTTGTACAGCACCTCATAAGCATCATTCATGCCCAGTTTGATTCAAATCCATACAGTGGTTCTCAAGAAGTAGTTCTTCGTATGAATTTTCCCATTAGGTCAAAAAGTAAACTAAGTTCCCCGCTGGCGGCCATCTTGGAAGCGGTCGGAAAACTTGAATGTGTTCAATAAAATATTCAATAAAATATAGTCCTTAACATGCTGATAATTTTTGCAATTTAAACTTGACTTTTATCTCTAAGCGTTTTTGAAATATAGGACAAAAAGTAAAACATCACGAAAAATTTTAGCAATATAGGACCACTCATATATAGGTACTTGGATTTTCTTCAAAATATCCATGTGGGTAGATCTTTACATGCTGAACATTTTTTCAATTTAAACTTCACCTCTATCTGTTATAGTTTTTTTAATAAAAAAGTAAAAAAACGTCAAAATTTTGAAAATTTTACGGAAAAAGGGCAATAACTCTTAGACGGGTCATCAGATTTTCTTCAAAATTTCGGCATGGGTAGACCTTCTCGTGCTGATCATTTTTACTTCTGTCAGATTTTTTATATCTGTAACGGTTTTTGAGTTATTTGCCAAAAACTGTAATTTACTACTATGTTCTATTTTTAGTAACGGCAGCCATGTTGTTTGACCTAAGACATACAAAATAACAAATTTGAAACTAGATACCCTAGTGATGATTCACTTAAAGTTTAGTTCCATTTGACCCAGTGGTTTCAGAGGAGAAGATTTTTGAAAGTGAACTAACGACGGACGATAAGTGATGGCAATATCTCACCCTGGCATAGCCAGGTGAGCTAAAAAAACTCTAGTCTTGTCAATTTTGATCCCCATGAAGGAAATCCGGATTGGAATAAGGAGTGACCAATGAAATCCATCGAAAGAAATTTATCTCTCATCAGCAGCACTATAACCCAAACAAAGGAAATTCATAAGCTCTGTTAAATCAATTTCCAAAAATATGCCGCAGCTCACTATGAATGAGCGCAAATAGGCTGTCGTTATACCCATTTGCATTTTAACGCAACAGGACAACAGGAAGTTGCAACAATAATTGCGAATAATTGGTGTTCAGCAAACAACAAGTAAAAGGGGTTCCTTGCCAAGTCAATGACCCATTGTTGTCATCTTCAATTGACGCCACTGTATCTATTCTTGTAGCACGTCGTTAAGTTTAGAAAGTGACGTTACGTTTGATAAAAAGTGATAATTTTAGAGGAAATTAATTTTTTGCCATATTTCTTTATTTCATTATTATTTGTTAATATTTTGGTTAGGTGTTATTTATTTAAATATAGTATGAAATAAAATATGCGTTTCTTTTTTGTTCAGTATATATGTAGACCAAAGATACTGCAAATCCACAAAACACACTAACACTACAAATACAACACCCAAGACATGTTGGAGCTTTGCTTGCATATCTAACATTGCAGTTAAATTCAAAAAAGGAATGATTAATCCGTGCTTCATATTTTAGCTTTACTCCTTACCACATACGAATATATAATCAATTTTTAAAGGCTTGTATAAGAACATTATATGCTTATCCATGGTTTTTTGTAAGCCGCCCAGGTTTTTCGGGCTCCTTAGACAATTAATATATATAATATATATAATATAGCCATCATTCCAGCGAAGTCATTGAGCCAGAACGTTGTGGACACTGTTAATTATTGTCTTTCTGTTGATAGCATTTGTTTTTAATGTAACCGGAATGGTCATCCTTGTGCGGTCAAAAACTAAAATACGTAAGTCGAAGTTTAAGTTTTTGACTCTCTCCCTCAGCGGAAGTGATACTGGAATTATAATAGAAACTGTTTTGTTAATAATTCTAAAGCTCATAACGGGCGATGAACAAAACAAAACACTTAGGTATATCTGTTCCATTTTGAATATTTTAGTTCCTGGCATGATGCTGTTCTCACTTTTTCAGATATTGCTGATCTGCCTAGAACGACCCAACGCAACCTTCATCAACAAAGTGGAAATTTTACATCACGGGTGTAAAAATTGGCTTCTATGGTATTCACATATTTGCACTTATACCTGTTGTTTTGAAATTAACAAGTGGTGAACCAATATTGTGTGATTCACTAGCAATTGAAAACACTAACTTTGTTCTTCTTATGGTTATTCCTCTCATGATTCTTTGTTTGTCTATTTTTACTCTTTACTGCATTGTGATTTGCCGCATTGCAAAACAACGCAGAATTATCGCAGCATCAACCGGTGCAGCAAGCCAAAAGGGCAAAAAGCCATGCATAAGAACGTTAAAATTCTAGGAGCCCTTATCGCGATAATCCTGGTAACTATCGTTCCAAGATCGGCCTTAGCTTTACAATCTTTGTTTACTGGTCTAACAGAAGGTAAACTTCACACGATTGAAAAGTTTAACAATTTAATGCTATTAAACCCTTTTCTGGATCCTTTTGTTTATGTATTTTCGATCGAAGAATATAGAACAGTTTTGAAATCAGCATTCCAGAAACTGATTTGCTGGAAGTCAAATGCTGTGGTACCGGAAACTAAATCAGATATACCGTATTTTACCCGGGTCGAGAAATGGAAAGTAAAAGAAAACAGGCATTAAAACACAACACAATCTTTCTATGTAGAAACTGGACATTAACATTTACAGTTATTTCCTTATATGTGTTTTGTAGCACTGACATTCGAATTGAATTGAAAATGAAAAAAAAAACAGATAAAAAGAAAGGGAAAGGAGGACAGAAAATGGCACTTAGGAAATAATATTCGAGTGGGATGAAGAAAAAATGACTCTTTAAATAATATTCGGGTCGAATGAAGATTTCCGTTTTAACAAAAAGACAGTTGATTAGTATGTGTGGATTATTACTTTCCTTTGTAAATTTGGTAATAAAATTGTTGTATATATATGAATTAAATGTGTGGATTATTACTTTCCTTTGTAAATTTCGTAATAAAATTGTTGTATATATATGAATTAAATGAAGAGACGTTTTATACAAATATTCAAAATATTTTAGTTTTCATAAAATATTCTTTCTTGTAAAAAACTTTTCAAAAAAATAATTAATATAATGTACAGAAGTTGGCCATTACGAAAGCCGATTAGGCTCACAAAGAATAAAAATCTTCTTATCGCGTAATAACAAGATAATTATCTCGCAATAACGAGTTAATTATCTCGTAATAACGAGATGGTTTCTCGTTACTACGAGATAGTTTCTCGTTATAACGAGATATTTTCTCGTTAAACGCGATAGTTTCTAGTTATAACTCGATAATTATCTCGTTATTACGAGATTGTTTTCACGTTATAACGCGATAATTATCTCGTTATAACGCGATAAGGGTGTCTTATGTCGTAATAACGAGAAAATCGTCAGTTATCTCGTTATAACGCGATAATTATCTCTTTATAACGTGATTGTTATCTCGTTTTAATACGATAATTATCTCGTTATAACGCGATAATTATCTCGTTATAACTAGAAATTATCTCGTTATTACGAGATAATTAACTCGTTATTACGAGATAATTATTATTACGCGATAAGAATTTTTTTATCTTTCTGAGCCTAATCGGCTTTCGTAGGCCATAATGATTTTACCTTTTTTTGGTAATGTTGAAATAATTTTATCTCAAGTGGTATTTTAAATGCATGGTTGAAATACAGTATCTTCTACCTCACTATTTGTCATATTTATTTTTCAAATTTTGTACTTTTTTTCTTTCTTTTGAAATGCTTTAACCAAGTCAGCTCCATTACGGTCGACAATTTTTGCCTTATTGATTTTCTGTTCAGTAATTTTGTTTTTACCTCTATCATAACAACAAATAAATTTCTGAACAACAAATATTTTCCAAAATAATTGATGAAACTTTTTACTTATCTCTATTCAACAGTGAAAAAAATTAAAATCAGTCAGAAGGGAAATTTTGAACGTTGGTCTTTTTTACATGAAATGCACATGTAATCTTAATGGTGTTAAAAATAATAGCCAACTACTGTATATATTTTTAGTTCATTAAATTGCAAACAAAATATTTTTTTTCGTTTATCCAATAATCATGATAATTAGAAACCTCATTAAATCAGATTTGCTGTTAAATTACACTTCTGTTGACTTGTATTCTTCATTGACGATTACCATTTTAAGAGACTTTAATATTGCATTTTTAATGCATGGATGGACATCTAGCAAGAATATTTTGAACTTTTTGATTCCTATAGAAACAATTGTGCGCCACTTTTAGCTGACCTCATCCTTTTTCGTATGAAGTAAAGTTTTCACAAGGACTAATACAACAAAAACAAAGACAGCTAGTCCAGACTTTTAATTTCAGCTTCAGATATATAGACGATATACTTTCTCTTAATAACCCAAGATTTAAAGAATATTTACATCGCATCTACCCCAGTTAACTTAAAATTAAAGAGACAACAGATACACTCAATTCTGCCTCATACCTTGACCTTTTGTTATACATTGACGAACATGGACGTCTGAAATCTAGATAACATGACAAACGTGATGATTTTGACTTTTGATTTTCCAATTGTGAACTTTCCCTTTCTCTACAGCAATATACCTACCTCCCCAGCATATGGAGTGTATATTTCACAATTAATTCGCTACTGTAGAGCGTGCAGTTCATACAGTTACTTTGTGGAAAGAGCAAATGCACTGTCACGAAAAAAAATGCTGAGTCGGGGATATGTTCAGCCGTTGTTACATTCGTTCCTTCAGAAATTATATGGCCGTCACCACGATATCAAAGATATGAAATGTCAGTGTCACAAATGAAAATTTGCATTTTCAGATATATTCAAGTCTTCCCGGACTTGACATTACCGGATTTGACTTTACCCTGGATTGACCCACTGACAGTGTGGCGGGTGTTGTATACAGAGCATGACTTCCCCTTCCGGAGCACCTGATGTCACTCTGTTTTTGAGAGTTCACACTGTTAGTGCTTTAGTTTTTTGTGTTGTATATGTAGTGTTTTTTGTGTTTTGTGGGCATGTGTTGTCTTTGGTCTTCTTTCTCCTGGTGTTCTTACTTTTGCCTAGTCTTTGGACTTTGATTTATGTAATCTTGTGCTTTGTTCCTTCGGTATTCTACTGCCGTTGTTTTGAATGCTTAAAACTTTATAAAATAAAGGTCTAGAGAAATATTTAATAATGTTCTCTTTCTATATTCAAACGAAGACATCAGTCAACGCATGTCATCTCTCTTTAAAGAGTAAGTGTCAAATAAGGGCGGATAGTAGCATGGTTAGTTAAAATAAGAAAAAGGCGACTTCACTGAAAGAAAAACGGCGACTTCTCTGAAAGTAAGGGGCGACTTCACTGAAACATAAAAGGCGACTTCACTGAAACATAAAAGGCGACTTCAATGAAACAAAAAGGCGACTTTAATGAAACAAAAAGGCGACTTCACCGAAACAAAAAGGCGACTTCACTGAAACAAAAAGGCGACTTCACTGAAACAAAAAGGATGACTTTTCAGCTGCTTGGTTAACCAATTCCTTTGATGCGATATAACCCGGTATCCACGTTGGTTTCTTATATGGAGATATCATTATATACTATAATATGAACGGATGAGTTACAGGTAAATAAATCAGCTGTCAGTGTTCTTCCTGTTAACACCTTAAGTCATGAAAATAATTGGATGTTGTATATATTATTATCAAAGATAGAAGAAACTTGTCAATGGTCTCATCTGCACTAATTTCAATTTTTACGTATATATTCATATATAAATGGAAAAACACCTTTAAGGAATCATTTGATTTGATCCATTACAAACATGTTGTGGGAACTCTTGATCATAGCCTTTCTTTTGATAGCATTCGGTTTAAATTTAACCGCTATTATCATCCTTAAACGTTCAAAAACAACAATACAAAAGTTAAAGTTTAAGTTTTTGACTCTCAGTCTCAGTGGAAGTGATACAGCAATTATAGTAGAAACCGTTTTATTTATAATTCTGCAGCTGATCACAGATGATAAACAAAACACAGCACTTGGATATATCTGTTCCATTTTGAATGTCTTAGTTCCCGGCATGTTGCTGTTCTCACTTTTCCAGATATTACTGATCTGCCTAGAACGACTCAACGCAACATTCGTCAACCAATTTGAAATTTTAACACAAGTTTCATCAAAGAAGATCGTTATTCTTGTATTCTGCAGTATTCACGTATATACACTGATACCTCTGGTTTTGAAATTAACAAGCGGTGGACCAATATCATGTGATTCGTTGGATATTGACAGTATGAGTTGGTTTGTTATTTTCATGGACATCCCTTTGTTGATTTTGTGGTTGTCAATTCTGATTATTTACTGCATTGTGATCGGCCGTGTTGTTAAACAATATAGAACTATTAGAGCATCTACTGGCGCATCAAACGAAACCAGCCAGAAAGCCATGCATAAGAACGTGAAAATTCTTGGAGCTCTCATATCAATTATTCTAGTGACTGTCGTTCCAAGGTCAGTCCTAGGAGTCAACTCGTTGTTGACGGGTCTTACACAAAATAAAGTCAACACGATTAAAAAGTTAAACCATTTATTACTTTTAAACCCTTTCCTGGATCCGTTTGTTTATGTTTTCTCAGTTGAGGAATACAGAAAAACTCTGAAATCAGCATTCAAGAAACTGTTTTGCAGAGAGTCTAATGCTGTGCATCCGGAAAATTGAACCAGGTATATCCTCGAGAAAAGGAAATGTAGAAAAAGGGAATTTTACAGAATACATAAGACTCATTTTAAAAACTAAATATGTATGATTTTTTAATGTTGTTTTTTAAGCAAAAACATTGGTATTTAAAATCGAAATGTATAACAATGAAGACTTGAACAGACAAAAACAAATAAAAACACACAGAGAGAACGAAAGAGAAAAGAAAACTTTAGAAATAACATTCGACAAGCGAAGAATTCAACATCGGTAAATATTTTGTGTGGATTATTTTGTTCTCACTGTAAAATTTATAGGTAATAAAGTTTGTTTGTATTTTGTACCAATTATCATTTGTGTAAAAAACGAAATGCCAGGGTTGTTTTTATATTTTTTGGTAAGGAGTACTTCTTTTTAACTATTTATTGATTATGGTTTTCCATATTATTTGATTCATGTGCTTCTTTTGAGAGATTACTCCTTGAAACACATGTACAGCATTGGAAATTTTACAGTTTATTATGCAACATGGGTATTTTTGTATTTGAAACCACTGAATTGCCGGATCCAAGGGGGTTCCGGGGTTTGGAATCCCCCCTTTTTGGACAATCATGTATTTTTTGTGCATATCCTGGCGTTTTCCTTAGAAAATACCCCCAAACACTTTCGCGCCTCGCTCCCTTCGCCGAAATGTCCTTTCATTTCTTATTTGAACCCCTCTTTTTCAAATTGTCTGGATCCGCTCCTGCACTGGGTCGAAGCTGGCTGCTGCTTGACCAGAGTCATCGAGGGTAATCAGACTTGTATGCAATGAAAATCTGAACTCGCCTTTTATAAATATTGTAACTTTTTAGAAATACTGATCCTTCATTCAATGTATTGCACTCAGTTGATGTCTTTGGTACTTGATTTGACCTCCTATTTTGTATCAGTGCCCTAATATTACTGGTGTAAAATCGAAATGCCAGTTTTTATACTAAATATATATATTTTTGTTAATGAGTACTTCTTTCTGATTTTTTTTTTTTTTTTGGCGTATGGCTTTCCATATTATTTGATTGAAATGCTGCTGGTGCGAGTTTTTTTTCCTTGAAACATGGAATAAAAAAGATAACAGGAAACACCTACAATGGCCGAAAAACATAACCACATGCCAGAAAGTAAATAGGAACTGCACAAGAAAATCAAAGTCCCAAAGGACTGGTGGATTAGTGTCTATGATGGCAATGATCAGTATCTGATCTATTGAAATTTTATGTACACTGTCCAATAGTGTCCATGTATGATATGAATAATTGCCTGTCTATGTCATGCATAATTACTCATTTTTTACAATGGGTCTAATTATAATGATGATATCAAAACCAAGAAAGGTACAAAAACCATGTTTTGCTCATCAAGAAAATTAACATGCCTTTCTGACAGTCAGCAAGTATTTACTGGTGGCCATCTTCATTTGATCACACCAGCCAATCACATTAGAGACAAATATTCAAAGTATTTTGATTTTATACCAGAAACCTATTACATATTATCAGAAGTCCATTACTAATAATGGACTTCTGATATTATGGGTTCCCCGCTGTACACTCAACATAGACTAAACAATGACAGCACCATCTTGATCAAGTACAGTTTGAAATGAGACCTGAATGAAAGGTTTGTGAATGCTGACAAGACGCAAAAGCTGACAAGGCATGAGCAGCAATACCCTGCTCTTTATGGAGATAATAATTCGTCCAAGAAACACACGAAGACATGAAAACGATGATCTGTGCCAAGTTCTTTGTGCAACAATGCATCTCAATTCGCGCTATGATATACATTCTCATGCAATTGAAAAATGACTGTTATGCATTGTAAATACTCAAATGACATTATCTCAATTTTTGTATGACCAAACTCTGATCAACGGCAATTAACGCGCAACACCCCGGACTGAACATTGTTGGACGAACGGCAATCAACAGATCAACACCCCTGCCTGATCCTATATCGAATTAAGTCAATTCCAACCCCGATCGTTGCAAAATATCGTCTGTTTCGGAAAATGCAATGACAACTGTTTCCAGGTAATATTTTGTATTTACCGATGTACGACTTCTTCGGTATTTTGTTTTGAGTCGGCCATTAAATGTATACCGAACGCGGACCTCGGAGAAGACACTAAATGACAATCGCAACAAGTATAATGGAACAGCCAAAGTGGAACAGCCGTACTTTTCCATTCATTGATAATTGATAACTAGAAATGTAAACAAACATTACGTCTTCCGTAGATTGTAAATAATGGACTGTTGTTCTCGACGGCTACTGAATTTGATTTTTTTATTTCCAATGCGTTGTTATGATTTATTTCAAAACGGCCACATCGTTTCATTGACGGTTCAGGGAAGTACGTTTACGCCATTCATACAGTAAGGCATCAATCTTCCATATTCATACATCTACACACAAAATTTTATGAATGGGAAATTCATTGGGTGATTAATTAACGAATTCGGGCACCATTTAAGTGTTGAAAAGTTCGTGCAATCAAATTAATGTTCAATGAAAATAGACTATTGAGTGTTAGAGTTTTTTATGGGATCAGAAAGATGTGTACGAGGTTTCCTGAAAAGGATTCTTTTAGCATGGGTATGATCACTAATGTTTGATTGCGTGAGGTTGGTCACCGGGAGTCGTAACATAGGATAGAATTCTATCCTTTGGATAGACACTAATCCAAAAACCCACAATAAAAATACAAAAGACAAACATAAACAACGATAGGAACTCGGGACAGCCGGACTTGGTATCGGCACTAGCAAAAGCCAGCGGTAGGGTTAAACCGGTTTATGTGTACCCAAACCTCCCCTTTCTATGTTTACAGCATAACAAACGGTGTGTTCTAATTTGTCTTTCTGGGCATTTTTGTCTACATATATTCTTGTCGTTACAATACATTTGATAACTTGAGGGTTGGTTTTGCTTTGTTTTATTATTTTCTTTGGCTTGTTGCATACTGTTTTATCTATGTCACTCACTGAATGGGTTCACGAGGCAGAAGACAATGTTTTCGATTAAGGTATCGGCAGATCCAGAGGTTAGTTGAGGGTTTAAATCCCTTTTCCGGAATTTTTCTTTTTATAGAATTTAGGCAAAATCGACATAAAATTAAAGGAGCATCTCTTTTCTAAAACCCATGATAGTAAATTCCTTTTATGCGGAGTAGATTCACATGAGACAAAATTTCTTCCAATACATGGTAAAGCCAGACAATGGAACAGGTTTTTTGTTGTATTTCATCAAGAAGTCACCATGAGGACTTCAACACTGAGCGTTGCTCATATCTCATGATAAGTTTAAGATTGCCCCTAACACTGGTTATACTTGATGTGGAATAACAAGACATACGTATCATTTTTATCCCGTGGATCGTCAACACTCGTCAAACTGACTGAATTTCTTCCATCCCTTTAGGGACCAACCATTTAACTTGAAGGGGGGCTATGGTTTTTTTCTAAAAAAATATTTTGGATCTGATTTTATGTGAAAAAAATATTTTGGCTGCCAAAATGATGAAAAAAAATTTTCTGAATGAGGCTTTCTGCCCAAAAAAATAATGTTAATTTTGAAAAAAAATATTTTGTTGATACGCGTGCAAAAAATAAATAATTTGTTTCGCGCGAAGCGCGAAAAAAATATTCTGTCCAGAAAAAAAAAGCCATAACCCCCCCCCCCCCCCCCCTTCAGGTTAAATGGTCGGTCCCTTACCGATAAAAAAAACTTACTCATCCTTACGACTAGACGTCAATCACAGGATATAAACAAGCATGGGACAGGGCTATTGCAAGAATGCTTATAATAAAATCGTGAGTTGTATGCACTACAAACAGATTGTCAACATAATATTTTGAAATATCAAAAAAAAAATGCGAAAATTTTAAAAAATACTGAATGCTAAAATACTAAAAGTGTATCTAAATTAATTTTCCAATTGAATACCGAAGCAAGAATCAAAATCATAAATCCATAATCGGTCATATGCATCACATAGGCAAAGAATGTAATCCACCTAGACGAATAAATAGAACATAATACGCTGTATGTATTTTCATTTAATTTTGTTACTTTGTATGTCTTATTTGAATAAAATGTTGTTTACACTAGAACAAAATACAAACGCCAAAGGGATACACAAACTCGCTTTTGTTCGAAGAGCGAGTAAATAAGTGTTTTATTATACCGAATTGGACATGCTTTAATATACCCAAAAAATCAAATCAAAAGAAATACAAAAATGTGGGTAACTTATATCAGAGATGTTTTAAACACATTGATATCTCAGTTTAAGGCCCTTTCAATACAGTTTGGTTATCTTTTCCTAGTTTCAGGCTGTCAAGCCACTTTTGGTCATTCCTATATAGGAAAACTTCAGAAAAATAGGAAAATCAGAATCCAAATATAGGAGAAAAATAGGAACAAAATCTTCAATTTTCTACAATTTTGCCAACTGCAAGCAAAGAATCATATATGAAAATTTTGTGACTGGGATGTAAAAAGGAATTTCACTTTTGCTTGAAGTGGAAAACAGATAAATTTAATTACAATATCGAATGATATCCAAATCTTTTGAAAGTTTGAGTTTTGAAAATCATTGTGCACGCTTTCGTGCGAAAATTTTTTTAAAACAGCATAGACAAAATTATCAAAAATAACCAATTTTACACTTGCATATTGATTGCAAAGAACAGAATATAACATTCTAGGGTCAAATATAGGAAATTATAGGAAAAAATGGTCTAATACAGGAAAATATAGGAGGTTTCTCAAATATAGGAAAATATAGGAGACTTGACAGCCTGTAGTTTGGAACTCTCCTGTCAAGTGGTGGTTTAACACCCTTGGCTTCCGGCTATCATCATTCGTATCTAACAAGTTAAAATGCCAAAGATATCAAATTAAAACTTTTCCTATAATTTCTGTAACAAAATTAGGAAATTTAGGACCATTATATCTATAAATAATATATATATATATATATATTTAAACGTGATAAAGAACAAACATTAAAATGATGTTAGCAAAAATATAATAATTCGCCGTTTCGGAAACTAAAGCATTGTGGTTTGAGCGTATACCAGAATATTTCGAGTGGACAAGAACGTAAGTAACGTAACGTCATTGGATGAAAATCGGTTGTCCGTACACCAAAATTAGAAATACAATCACTGTACCCACAATTCATCCGTTTTGGAAACGGCTAATTATTCGTCAATAAAAAAAAAAACAAAATTTTAAGACAGATAACTCCAAATAGCCATTTCTACCGCAGATTGATAATCGGAACTGTTTCATCGAAACTAAATGCCGAAACTGAAGTGCTGACGAATTGGAAAATGCATATGCACAATACGATTTAAAAAATCAGTCATGCTGAACTGACACGTCCGTCCGTCCGTTGACCATTGAACAGTGAAAAGTGCGGTTAAGTAATCATACAAAGTGCTATTCACTGGACACTTTAATAATCTGTGAGCCCTTTTCCGGCAAGTAGTATACTTTCTTGATCAATGCAATGAAATGTACTCTTGTGTCTATGAATTTTATAGAAAAATATTGGCAAGGTATAATAACAATTAGGTTTATATTGTCTCAAAAAAATCAATGAATTATTAATTTTTGTAAGTTTTGATATTTTGTTCACAGATTAAATTAATATAAAACTTGCATCCGGAATAAGAATTTTCAACACTGAAAACAACTATAGTTGCGAACTCATTCCTGCATTTATTAACAGAACTGGTGGTTGTAGTATTCACTACAACTGATGCCAAAACTAATTAATTTTTCAGTTTTAGCGACATTATGCCAGGAAAAGAACCAATCTCTGGTGAATTAATGTTTAAAGCGATAATTACCAAGCCATGATCACATGGAAAATATGAACAATTTTGACAAATAATTATCACGAACATTAGACTGAAGCCTAAAAATCGGCGCTTTTAATTATTAGCAGATGGTCAAAGACGTAGTTGTCTGTAAGAGTGTAACTTTTAATCAAATGGTTTCGTACCGGTTTGCTGTGGAACTGACGATCAATAATTTGTAAAGCAAGATGTACCGAGATTGGAGCAGTCGGAAACGACAGCTAATCCCCTCGCCTGTAGCAATTAATTTTCCAAATTCAGTTTTGTGGTCTGTAATCGGTCTGAAATGCAGAATGCAACGACCATTTGGTTATCGATACGATTTTTATCTTATTTACCAGTCCTATCCTCCCACCAAAGCTTGATAAATTTTCGTTCAGTATTTTTCAAAAAAATAATTTTCGTGAGTTAAGTATGATTTTTTAATCAATGACATTTTGATTAAAAATTAGTTCTTATCTATTTGAATACTTCTATCAAGTTTTATTTATTTATATATTTTCTGTTTGTATCGACTCGCTGTGTATTTTGTTTTATTCAGAAACATCACAGGTAAATGATTTCCCTCAAATCATCAATGATTTTCACACCTGCAAGGTGACATGTGACCAATTATCCAATTAACGAAAGTAGCAATAAACGACTATTGTGACCGTCTACATCAATGGTTTCACATGCCCCAGGTAATATCAGAGAATGTTAATTGTTGTTTTTGTCACATTTTTTGTGTAATTATTTTATGGTAACACATTCCATATTTTCTTCAATAAATACAGACGAAGAAAAACACATTTCATTGGGATTTTGTAGACATTTCGGATGCATTATTGTGGATATTTACAAATAAATAAATGAATAATATGCATAAGGGAATAAAACGAAGTTTTTTGTAACTGCATTTTGCATGCACCCTTTCAGTTGCAATAGTTGGTACATCGTAGTGATCTTTAACAGTATGGTTAATGATACGAAATTTTTATCCAATCAAACGGTTCAAAAGCAATTATGTGATTAACACGTGGTTAAAGTATCTATGACGTATTGAGATACCGGAAGTGATCCAGATTTGAGAAAAATTGAATACAAAAACTCAAATTTTTCTAAAACCACTGAACAGATCGAGGTCGGGTTTTCACCAATTGATATAGAATAACATTCTTTTCCACATATGTAATTATGGAAAAAAGGTGTAGTTTCACTTTAATGATGTCAGAGTAACTAAATTATCCCCTGGAGCTACAAGACTCTCCAATATGTAGCAACTGATCAAAGATAACTGATGTACACCACATGTAGTATCTCAAATATTAACCTTAACGCAAACTTTAATCACAGTCTTGAAGCATAAAATGTAGGTCCGAAGCAGCATCATTCTCCAATACGCATCCTCTGACCAAAGATGTGTCTTTCTCAGATACGAACCTTAGCGCAAACTTTAACATGAAATGGGACAGACGGACAGACGACAAGATGCTATATCCCGCTCTTCTCAACCCCGTTTGGCGGAGGGATAAAAACCAAGTATCATACCGGGGCTTCTTGCAAATTAATACACTAACACAAAAAACTATTCGTAATTATAACTAAACTGCATGAAACTTCATAAAAAATATTTGAATATACACTAGATACTCCAACGTAGATCTTTGTCAAAATTTGTTAATTTGTCAATTTTCAATAGATAATGATAACATAGGACATGAAGACGCGTCGTTTTTAAAATTACTACCCATACTTTCCGATTGCAAAGTTTCATATAAATTCCTGAATACAAGTATGTGCATGGCAATTTCAAATTTTGTGTTTTTGAATTGTTCTTGCATTTTCTTTGTAATAAGCAATGAAGAGATATGAAGTAAAAGCAAATGAGACAAAATCTCCACAAATACGTGAGAAACAAGCAATTGAACAACGCTTTTATTGTTGTTCTTCATCTTGAAGTCACCATGAGGCCTTCAACAATGAGCTATGCTAATACCTCATAGTAAGTTCAAGACGACCCCTAGCGCCGGTATATGCGGTCAAAGTGCCGTAAATCTGTAATATACTTTTACAGGACTGGAAAATGTAGAGAAAAATAAAACCGGAAGTGAACAATATGCAATTATCAATTGAAGTTAAATTTTCTTTAATTTTGATTTTTCGAGATTAAAATTCATTTTTTTTTATTATTGAAGCAGAAAACGATCTTTTCGCACCGTTATATTCATTTAATTTGATCTTTCACATTTTTCGTTGGAGTACCTATATGCACATACATAATGAATTAAGCTATGTACATCCAAAAAATTGTCTCAAATCTAAACCAAATGAGGGTTGCAAGTTGCACCCACGGTTTTCAAATAACTGAGCGTTTCCGTGGCATATATGATTTGTAAGTTAAATGTGGTCTTTAAAAATGATCTGGAAACATCAACAAATTTGCATTTTTCCATGTAAAATGAAAAGATGTTTATGTCTCCTTCGACTGAGGTCATATTCAAAATCATCGAAGTGAATTCAACTGGGACAAAATTGGGGAAATTTTGGATGTTTCAATTACGAACGCTAGAACGTAATAGTCTAAATTAAAAGAATTCCAAAATTTACAAGTAAAATTCAGAACAAGATCCAATTTTTTTTTTTTCGATGGATTAATTTGATTGCTTGACTGGGTATAAAAAAATTGATATTCAAACTTTTGTTGGTTTATGTATATGATGTAACTGTTACAAGGTCAAACTGATCGTACATCTTTTTTCAGTCAATATGTGTCTGATGAAGGGTCACGGAGACTTGAAATATCACAGAACTTTGTAAATATTTTTACTACGGTTACTTTTTTGTTGTATATAAATATTCATTTGTTACTGCTCAAGTTCATTAAAATCATTTCAAGCTTTGGTTATACTTAGAGGTACTTGCTTTCAGTACATACGCTAAAGGTTTATATTCATTTCTTTATTCAGTTTTCAAATGTTCTATGTTGTTGACTGATGGAAGAGACAAGCCCCATTTACATGCACAGTTTTACACACATGTGTATTTTTACATAGGTATGCAAATTTGCACCGGTGTGCAATTGATGCATGTAAACGCAACTGCATATATGTGTAAACTTACAAAGGATGTAAATTTGCATGAGGTCAGGGGCAAGTGTAAATGTATATTTGCACATGTGTAAATTTACACGGTATGCATTTTGAGCATGTAAATGCAAACTAAAAAAATGCACACTGTGCAAAATTCTGTTTCTGTCTATGAAATGGAAGAAAAGGACCTTGCAACTTGATTTGAATCATGAAATTGATGCACACTCACTGAGAAATCATTTCTTTAAAATTCAGACTTCTCTGGCAGTTTTGACTGATTTTGCGTTTTTGGCTTGTTATAGGGGAAATTGGACTCTGATTGAAAAAATAAAAAAGATACAATACAACTTTATATTTTTCTATCATTCTGCAAATCTACGAGATCAAACGAAAACTTGTAATTTCTTACATATTTTTCGGCCTTTTTCACTTCTTATAATAAGCTTTTTGATTTAAAATACACACCTCAGATTAAATGCACAGCAAAAATACTTTTACATACTAGTGTAGTTTTACACACTTGTAAATTTACATACTGGTGTAAATCTTGTGCATGTAAATGGGGCTTAAGTGAAATTATCTTTTTCACAAAATTTCAATTCAAAATGATTTATTGAGCAAGTTGCATTACACCAACAATATTTAATGAGATTGCAAGAGAGTACATTGAAATACCATGTATAGATTTAAAACAATTAATTACCATCCTATATCTAAGAAAACTCCTACAAATTGGCTGGGGATTCTGAATCCCCATTGGTGAAGAGAATCACGTGATTGAACGAATCACGTGATTTTATTCTTTTAACAGACAAAATGGCGATTGGAAACGAAGCGACAGTCAACTGTTATATAGGTATATTTATATATAGTTTTTTTTTATCGTTACTCGTGGTATTCACAAGGTTCGAAGCGACTGTCAACTTTCAAGATAAGATTATTTCAATATCTCAAAGATTTAAAAAAAAGGGTAAGATTATTTCAAAATCTCAACGATATTAGTAACAGTTGGAAGAATCTGGGAAAGAAGGTTAATGCGGGGTTAATGCAACAAACAAATTTTTTAATACGATCGGGAAGTAATCAAAATATATGTCGACACAATCTCTGGAAATATCACTTGGCAGTATGATTCGCCTGTTTGTGATATAAACGTTAAAACTTTTATGATTTTTTGACAATACAATATTCAACTGGTAGTCAGCATGGTCAGACTTTTGAATATGAAATGTCAACAAAATCTCTGAAAATACCAATAGAGGCTAATTCTGTTCATCGGTCGTGGAAAATATACTATACATTTTCATTGAGCATATTCAAAACACAGTTTGTAGATCCGTTTCCCGAAATGCCGTATTTTTGCCAATTTTCTGTTCCAGAGTCGCGGGGAATATTTTACAAAGACTTTTAAAAGATGTCACTTTTTCCGTTTCACAGGTTCAATTTCCAATACTGGGCATTCTTTTCCCGTTTTCAGGTCAGTTTTTCAACGCTTTTATTGCCTCAATCCCGTTTTCCTCTTGCTTGAAATGGCAAGCCGCACTTCCCGCGTATACACCATTAACCCAATCTTTATAAATGACAAAAAGTCAGGTTTTCATTATGTGTTTTATACTAAATCTTTACAAATGACCAAAAATAACTCATTTTTTAAATATTTTATCATATCCTTTTGATGTAGTTTTATATGTTAATTGTGATCTTGGAATACATTTTATATAATATCAGAGACATATAAAACACGTATTGAAATGTCTCTGATAATATGTTACACACTATGTCATGTTGGTCCTCTATGAAATGTGATTTCCTGTGTCGGGTACTGTTATTTCACGTTATGTGCAGAGGTTAAAAACGAGGGACAAGACATCAAAACAATCTTGGTTAGTTTTTACAAGCCACTTAAATGTAAATGATATTAAGTAACCGAATGGCTTCCAGAACATTCACTGATATGTCAACGATACCAGAAAAAAAAATTGTAATGATACAATGATGGAATAAAGCACAAAATATGGAAGAGCTCGAGAGTTTGCAACATTTTATCTAAACATTCAAACGACACATTATTAACTCACACTGACTACAGAAACCCATCCATTACTCTAATTTATGTTGTCCTAGACCCATTTGAAATATCAATAAATACTATAATCTATATGTTGCCTGTTTTTAATTATTCAGTGGTACTGTGATTTCTCGGGCTGTGTTTAATATGGTACTATGATTTCTGGTTGAAACAATGACGAAGGTACTGTTATTTCCTGTGAATGTCTGAACGATATACTATTACTTACTAAATTTCTCTGTTACTTACAGATGAAACAATTCATGGACATGTAATGTTATAATTTTGATTCAACGAAGCATCTGACTGATAGTAAATAATCAAATAAAGGGATA
>MJUU01064203.1:7117-21559 GCA_002080025.1 Modiolus philippinarum
CCCCCCCCCCCTTTTCAGGGCTATAGGAGGGTGTTGTGTAAGGCTCTAGGATGAGGATATGGGCTAATTGGACAAAATATAACTTGCGCAAAAAAATGAGTGTTTTTCGTGCGTGGCTGGGGACCAAACAGATATGTCAGGAGGGTCCCAGAGGGGGGCACATTCCCCCTCTGTCTGGGGGGTTTGAAGGGGCGCAAGTCCCCACGCCGGAAAGCAAGTGTTGGGGCCATGCATCCTCGCTAGATAGCCTAGCCTATAGCTCATAAGGTGGATTTTGGTATTTTGGTGAGCTGCTGGCTGTAGTATGCACTGCAGATTTTTAAAAAAATTTTGAAATCTGAATTTGGAGGGCAAAAATTGTCAAAAAATGCATTTTTTGGCCCCTTTGAGGCCCCCTGTTGTCTCCATGGCAACAAGGAACCAGGTTGTGAAAACATTTTTCTGAAGACATTAGGCCAGTGTGTACCTTCACCAAGTATGAACCTTCTGGGTTGAAATTCAAAGAAACTAGAACATTTTGATTTTCTAGGTCAATTCAGAATGGTCAAAAATTGACTTTTCAGCCAAGTCTCAGAAAGGAAAGGGTTAATGGAGACAAAAACTTTTTTTGTCAAAATCTGTCAAATTGCATTATTTGGTCATAATATGGTGAAACATGATGTTTCAGCGTGGAAGGAACTGTTTTAGACCTTTTCTGTAAAATTTCACAATTCTCTATTAATCAAGATTGGTTTTTTTTCACTACACATATTTGCAGTGAGAACACCACTAAATGATGAAAAAAAAATTTTTTTTAGATTTATTGCAAAGTTCAATTTCTTTACACTAATGTTACTTTCTTGTTATTCTAATTGACAAAAAAAAGTTTGTTTTTAAAAGGAATAGCTAGAAACACAATATCTTGATCACAAAAGTCAAGATTTCATGTTTTACATGTAAATTAGAAACAGGACCATTGCTGTCACCATAAGATATTGTTTAAGATATAAGCCCATCCATAGGAAATATTTTGAATTTAATGATAACTTAGATTCTTTTAAGACACAGTTGTCCTTTTGTTGACATGACAGTTAGTAAAATTTTATGAATCAGGACAACCTACCATCTAAGGTAGTTTACTCTGTTGGAAGTAGTTCAAGGAGATTCCTTGTAGAATATGTTTTATATAAATTGTTTTAGCTTATTAACTGTTCCAATATACCTTATAGTCTATTGTGCATTGTCAACCATTCAGCTTTACAAAATATTCCATCGAAGCTAGAAGCTGTACTAGTTGTATTGAAACAAAATTGTACAGTGCACCCTTGTTCTAGCGCCACCTTTTGGACCAGAGGAATTTTTGGCGATTAGTGAGGGTGGCGATAAATTGAGGGAATAAATTACATTGAATCTATGCAACTTTTTGAAAAATGTACCTTGAAAACAGTTGGCGATAAGTTGAGGAACCACCATTTAAGAGGGGTGGTATAACGAAGGAGCACTGTATTTTATTATACATATGCCAAAAGAGTCATGCTACTAGTATTTTTTTTCACTACATCTTTGACTTGTTTGTATTTATTACTCTCAAAGTGTTCCATATATTGAAAAGTTAACAGGTGAAAAATGTCAAATAACTAATTATAGCAACCAAAAACAATTATTTAAAAAAATGATCATTTTAGGAATTGATCCAAAGATCAAAGATCACTCAGACTATTTAGATCAGATGAGTAAAGATCTGGTAACAAAATTACATGACATGATAGGGGCAGCCATTACAGAGAGAGAAAAGAAGGAATCAGTAGAACCTGTGTTAGAAGAATGTAAACAACATATTGTATTCTGTCAGGACAAATCTAGTGGATTCCAGGGAAGGGAGGATATTTTACAGGTAATAATGGGCAACACTTCTCCTAATAACCCCTGATATCCAAACAAATCTGTTGGATTCCAGGGAAGGGAAGATATTTTACAGGTGAAGTTGGCAACAGTCCTTCTAACACCCCCTTATGTTAAACAAATCCACCAGATTACAGGTAAAAGTTGGCAACAAGCTTAATTCCTCCTTATATCCAGACAAATTCAGTGGATTCCAGGGAAGGGAGGATATTTTACAGGTAACAAAGGACAACACTCCTCCTGATATCCCCTGATATTCAGACAAATTCAGTGGATTCCAGGGAAGGGAGGATATTGTACAGGTAACAATGGACAACACTTCTCCTAATATCCCGTGATATCCAGACAAATTCAGTGGATTCCAGGGAAGGGAGGATATTGTACAGGTAACAATGGACAACACTCCTCCTAATGTCCCCTGATATCCAGACAAATTCAGTGGATTCCAGGGAAGGGAGGATATTGTACAGGTAACAATGGAAACACTTCTCCTAATAGGTCCTGATATCCAGACAAATTCAGTGGATTCCAGGGAAGAGAGGATATTTTACAGGTAACAATGGACAACACCTCCTAATATTCCCTGATATCCAGACAAATTCAGTGGATTCAAGGGAAGGGAGGATATTGTACAGGTAACAATGGACAACACTTCTCCTAACATCCCCTGATATCCAGACAAATTCAGTGGATTCCAGGGAAGGGAGGATATTGTACAGGTAACAATGGACAACACTCCTCCTAATATCCCCTGATATCCAGACAAATTCAGTGGATTCCAGGGAAGGGAGGATATTGTACAGGTAACAATGGAAACACTCCTCCTAATATCCCCTGATATCCAGACAAATTCAGTGGATTCCAGGGAAGGTAGGTTATTGTACAGGTAACAATGGACAACACTTCTCCTAATAGCCCCTGATATCCAGACAAATTCAGTGGATTCCAGGGAAAGGAGGATATTGTACAGGTAACAACGGACAACACTTCTCCTAATACCCCCTGATATCCAGACAAGTTCACTGGGTTCCAGGGAAGGGAGGATATTGTACAGGTAACATTGGACAACACTCCTCTCAATATCCCCCTGATATCCAGACAAATTCAGTGGATTCCAGGGAAGGGAGGATTGTACAGGTAACAATGGACAACACTTCTCCTAATACCCCTGATATCCAGACAAATTCAGTGGGTTCCAGGGAAGGGAGGATATTGTACTGGTAACAATGGACAACACTTCTCCTAATACCCCTGATATCCAGACAAATTCAGTGGATTCGAGGAAAGGAGGATATTTTACAGGTAAAGTTGGCAACAGTGCTTCTAACATCTCCTTATGTGTAAACAAATCCACCAGTTTACAGGTAAAAGTTGGCTACAAGCTTATTTCCTCCATATATCGAGACAAAATTAGTGGTTTCCAGGGAAGGGAGGATATTCAACAGTCCTTCTAACATCTCCTTATGTGTAAACAAATCTGCCAGTTTACAGGTAAAAGTTGGCAACAAGCTTAATTCTTCTTATGTCTGGACAAATCCAGTGGCTTCCAGGGGAAGGAGGATATTATACAGGTAAAAGCTGGCAACAGTGCTTCTAACATCCCCTTATGTGTAAATAAATCCAACAGTTTACAGGTAAAAGTTTGCAACAAGCTTAATTCTTCTTGTTTTCTGGACAAATCCAGAGGCTTCCAGGGAAGAGGAAATTTTACAAATAATAGTGTTCGACAGTCCTCCTTATTCCCATATGTGTAGACATAACAAGTGGCTTCCTGTGAAGGAAGGATATTTTACAGGTAAAAGTTTATAACAAGGTCAATTCTTCTTTTGTCTGGACAAATCCAATGGCTTCCTGGAAACAGAGGATTTTATACAGGTAAGAGTGGGCAACATGCTTCAAGATGAAAAACGTTAAAGTGAAACTACACCTTTTTTCCATAATTACATATATGGTAAAGAATGTTATTCTATATCAATTGGTGAAAACCCGACCTCAATCTGTTAAGTGGTTTTAGAGAAATACGAGTTTTTGTATTCAATTTTTCTCAAATCTGGATCACTTCCGGTATCTCAATACGTCATAGATACTTTAACCACGTGTTAATCACATGATTGCTTTTGAACCATTTGATTGGACAAAAATTTCGTATCATTAACCATACTGTTAAAGATCACTACGATGTACCAACTATTGCAACTGAAAGTGTGCATGCAAAATGCAGTTACAAAAAACTTCGTTTTATTCCCTTTTGCATATTATTCATTTATTTATTTTTAAATTTCCACAATTATGCACCCGAAATATCTACAAAATCCCAATGAAATGTGTTTTTCTTCGTCTCAAGTCTGTATTTATTGAACAAAAGATGGAATATGTTGCCATAAAATAATTACACAAAAATGTAACAAAAACAACAGGTAACATTTCTTATATTACCTGGGGCATTTGAAACCTTTGATGTAGACGGTCACAATAGTCGTTTATTGCTACTTTCGTTAATTTGATAATTGGTCACATGTCACCTTGCAGTGTGAAAAACATTGATGATTTGGGAGATATCATTTACCTGTGATGTTTCTGAATAAAATGAAATACACAGCGAGTCGATGCAAACAGAAAATAAATAGATAAATAAAACTTGATAGAAGTATTAAAATAGTTAAGAACTAATTTTCAACATGCCATTTAATCAAAATCAAAATGTCATTGATAAAAAAAAAAATCAGACTTTACTCACGAAACTTCTCTTTTTGAAAAGTACTGAACGAAAATTTATCAAGCTTTGGTGGGAGGATAGGACTGGTAAATAAGATGAAAATCGTATCAATAACCAAATTGTTGTTGTATTCTGTATTTTAGACTGCTTACAGACCACAAACTTTCAATTTAGTACCACAAACTGTCAATTTAGTAATGTTTTGTAAGTAAGTTTTCACGAAGAGCATCTTCCATTAGAAACTATTGTGCCCTCGATTTTGTAACATTTTGATCGCCTATTTATGTATTCATTTTATTTTGTTTCATTTTATTTTTTTACATCAACAAAACAACGTATGATAGCTTCTCCAAACCTTAAGTTTTGTGAATTATTTCACAGAAACAAGCATTAATTAACGGTCAGTATCCAGAATGACTTAGTTGTGTATATTCAAATCATGTGTCACCTGGCAGACAAACAAGGTGTAAAACAGACAGTACACCCATTTAATGACAATTCAATAGATCTCTTGTATTTAGGGGACGAGAATTTGATTTTCAGGGGAGGGCTTGGGTGATTTTGCCCAGAAAATTTATTTATTTTCACACAAATCTTGGACAAATTATTTGTTCTCACCAAATGTCACATCAAATTATTTATTTGCATTTGCTACAAAAAATTTATTCTGCAAATCAAAATTAACTTATTTATTTACATAATAATTTGGATTATAATATTTATTTTCACTGGCATCAAGATTAAATTTATAATATTTATTTTCACTGGCATCAAGATTAAATTATGTATTTGCAAAATCGCACAAAGCCCCCCCCCCCCCCCCCNTACTATTAATGTGATTAATGTTTTAATGTTTTGAATAAATGCATCTACCATATTTTAGTAAAATGTTTAAAAATGTATGCAAGAATCCGATTTTACACCGTGCGCATTACAGCAGTTGTATATTTCTATGCCGCTTTTTACAGCCTACAGCCTTTTTGCAGTTTTCTTGTAGATCAGCAAAGCAAGCTCGAGAAAATTAGCACATCGAGTAAACTGGTATTCTGATAAGTATTTCGACAGATAAATGATTTTTTAAATGTTCAACCCCCTGAGTAAAAAAGGTAAAGGAATGGCCATTGTTGACATGAGTGCATATTTTTCAAAAATTACACCGGATGTATGTACTTTGAAATGATATTCTTGCAAGCTAGGCATTACACAACAACAGATCATTGTAAACTAGAACATATTTTGCTTCACTTAATACACCTGACTCGTAATTTTATTGGACATAAGATGCAACTACGGCCAGTTTGCCAAAATTGTTGGTTGGACTCGTATCGCTTTCTTCGTAAGTTTGAAGGAACACTGCAGACATGTCAACTCTTACCTTTTCATTTAATATTGATGACTCCAGGCATCGTTGTTTTTGTTTTTATGCCTCGCGACGAAAAGTCGGGGGGGGGTGGCATATTGTTTTACCTTGTCCATTCGTCCGTCCGTCCGTCCTTCCGTCCGTACGAATGAAAAACACAACTAGTCGTGTTTTTTTAGAAAGTTTGCAAACAAATTCAAACTACTTCAAAGGAATCTTACTTACAATAAGTAGATGTGCACACACATATCTTTTTGAATATTCAAAATGGCAGCGGTTGCCATGGAAACT
This sequence comes from Modiolus philippinarum, assembly GCA_002080025.1. Taxonomy (NCBI): domain Eukaryota; kingdom Metazoa; phylum Mollusca; class Bivalvia; order Mytilida; family Modiolidae; genus Modiolus; species Modiolus philippinarum. Next base: position 13,366 of record MJUU01064203.1, read on the forward strand.
GGAAAAAAGGCAGGAAAATTCAAAGTGCCTCAAATTTGATGAAACTTTACAAGAAGGATGTCTAACACCCATAGAAATGATTTTGGGTCTCAGAATTTTCAAAATGGCTGCCGTTGCTATGGAAACTGGAAAAAGGCGGGAAAATTCTAAGTGCCTCAAAATGGATGAAACTTTACAGGAAGATTGCCTAGCACCCACAGAATTGATTTTCGGGCTCAGAACTTCCCTTTTATGTATTTTGGAAAAAGGAGAGGCATATCATTGTTTGTTTTTGCTTTTTGTTTTGTTTTTTCTTTATTTTGTTTTGTTTTTTTTTGTTTTTTTTGTTTTTTTTTTCTTGCAGATCACTAGGACAGCTGTTTTATAAATTTCCTTTACGGGTTTGACATTTTCACTCAGTCGGCTTTTGCCTAAGAAATCTTCATGTTCGGCGAATTATGCTGTTGTAACACACTACATGGACAAAAATATATTCTTATGGAAGATTTTCCTACCAAAATATGCAATAATTATGACATACATAATTAGTTATTACGGATATTATCAATAAATGCTTGTTCCATGCATGAAAGTATAGAACATTCCTTGTTCCGAGGAAGGTCAATGCTTTATATTGTTTTTCTTTGCGAAAAGAGTCCAGAGGAATGAAATCCCGTGAACACACTTCAAATGTGTATGGATTTATAAATTGTCCATCACAAAAGACCTGGACTGCCAAACGACACCTGTTGTATATTCCGTTAATCAACTATCTCCAATCAGCAGGTGACCTATACAACATGTCTCGTGCCAGCGTGTGGCTATTTGGACACAATATACAATCTTGTCATCTGACACAATTTACGAACGTTTTAAACAAATCAGTCGTTTTTATTAAAATAGATGAAATTATGTCTGGATCTGGTAAAATATGCATGCATTATGATTGCTTCTGTCAAATTAAATTTATTCTTAAGAGAGACATACGTTTTATGTTTCTCTGACTAAAACGAGGAAAATATATATATTGAAAATACTCTACTTGGCTTAAATAAAAATCATACTATTTGACATAATTGTGAAGTAGAAATGCTGTCTTACTGGCCATTTTAGTTTATTTCTTTTTCTATACATTTCGGTTATTAGTTATTCATTACTGACCATTCGTCGATCTGTTCAAAATGGCTGTCCCCACAATGATAAAATTTCAATTTTGTATTGGATTTTAGTACTTTATCTGTTGAAATATAATATTGATATCGGAGTATTATGAATCTTTAATGCATAAAGAACAACATATCAAATTTTCATTTTTGAGTGTAGTTTCACTTTAAAACCGTTGTTCAATTGCTTGATTTTTTATGCCCCCGCGACGAAAAGTGGGGGGGGGGTGGCATATTGTTTTACCCTTGTCTGTGAGTCCGTTTGTCCGTCCGTCCGTCCGTACGAATGAAAAACACAACTATTCATGTTTTTAGAAAGTTTGCAAACAAACTCCAACTACTTCAAAGGAATCTAACTAACAATAAGTAGATGTGCACACACATATCTTTTTGAATATTCAAAATTGCAGCGGTTGCCATGGAAACTGGAAAAAAGGCGGGAAAATTCAAAGTGCCTCAAATTTGATGAAACTTTACAAGAAAGATGTCTAACACCCATAGAAATGATTTTGGGTCTCAGAATTTTCAAAATGGCTGCCGTTGCTATGGAAACTGGAAAAAGGCGGGAAAATTCTAAGTGCCTCAAAATGGATGAAACTTTACAGGAAGATTGCCTAGCACCCACAGAATTGATTTTCGGGCTCAGAACTTCCCTTTTATATATTTTGGAAAAAGGGGAGGCATATCATTGTGTCCATACTTGTACTGTGTCAACACACGCTTAAATTTGCTCTTGCCATATTGATTCAATGAGCGGGGGCATAATTGATTGCCATTCGGTGACAGCTCTAGTTTGCCTTTATTTGTAGAGACTTTGTCTCATGTGTATTTGATCCATAACATTTCATTCTTAATAGAATTCCTCTTATTGTTTGGACAAACGTGGTGGCAACATGTTTATTTCTGAACAAATCCAGTTGTTCCAGGGATGAGATATATAGAAATATTTTTAACTGGCAAACTAACTGAATGAGAAACTTTTCTCCCATGAAATGTGTGTACAACATGAAAATCTAAAAGGGCGGGAAATCTCTCATGGAAATTTAATCAACGCCTATTGGTTAAAAAGTCACGTGCACATTTAACCAACTGCTGAGAATGGGAGAAAATATTTTCCAAGTAATTTATGTCATTTCCTAATGATTCCTATTGTGACAAGGGCAGTTTTGAATGGTCAACAAATTTGCTGTAAATGGGGTTTCATTTCAGTGAATGTGTTGGATAGGTGCCCGGATAGACTATTGAAATGTAGCACTGTAATATCAGCAGAAGTTTCACTTGAAAATCTACTTTTAATTTTATTACAATTTTCTGCACATTTAAATAATGAAGTAAACTTCTCCAATAAATTATAATAGTGATGGCTACTAGCAACAAAAGAACTTTCAAGGATAGAAAATAGCTTCAAAAATATTTAATGTGACATATAAAACTTTGACAAGAATAAGCCGAAAATTAAGTTATTTAAAAAAAAAAATGATGTTAAGTGTTTATTATTGCATGGGTTTTCATTAGAATGAATATATGAATATAAGGCAGTAATAAAAAATATCCTAGATTTTTATCTCCCTCTGCCCTGATGTTTTTCACCCGCCTTAAACAATCTTATTTTTAGTTTTGGCCAATTTGGGTATATTTCTTTTAAAATGACAGCATTTTTCACAAAGTTTTTAAAAAATATAAAAGATTAAATTTGCCCACTCTCCCAAAATTTTGAGAAAAATGGATGAGAATCTAGGAATTATTTTATTATGGCCTAAGCAGTAGTAAATGGATGAGAATCTGAGAATTATTTTATTATGACCTGAGCAGTAGTAAATGGATGAGAATCTAGGAATTATTTTATTATGGCCTAAGCAGTAGTAAATGGATGAGAATCTGAGGATTATTTTATTATGGCCTAAGTAGTAGTAAATGAACTAGTGAAGTGATGATATTGTGTCTTTCAGAATTTGTCCAACTGTTGAGGGATTGCTCTAGATATTCATAATATTTACAAATCATACATATTCATTATTAACAATACTTTATATTGTTGTATTTCTACAGAAAATTAAATCTTACGTCACAGGAAGTAATCAGACGCCATTAGTAATACATGGATCCTCTGGTTGTGGTAAAACCTCGCTGATGGCGATGGCAGCCAAACTAACAAAAACGTCATGGAAAAAGCAATCTGCTGTCATATGCAGGTAAAATAACAATTAACAATGTTGATATTTATTCTGCAAACAAAATATACAGCTGCAATCCATAATTTTTAGCTTGTAAAGACAAATTTGTAGAGGGTTGGCATAATTGGAATTGTTACCTTCAACTTCAGCAAAAACTTGATGTTTTGTCTTGGAAGGCAAACCGAAAGTGCCATGATATTCATATTTGGAATGTGATTTCCTTGTTATAGGGGTCTTTTTTATATAATAAAGTAAAAGAAATTCTTACCTTTAAAACCGTTACAATTGATAAATTTAAGCTGATATCTGAAAGTTTCAATAGACCACATCCAAATTCTGGTATTTAGATATACCAGTTGTTGTTTGTCTGCCCTACGTCACAAACATGTCCGTCCCATGTGACCAACAATTTACTTATAAACATAACTGCATAATGTCTATTCTGAGGCAAGACATACTTAATGCACAGTATTTGACTTTTTTTTATGAGAAACAAGAAAATTGCATCATTTGGCATGGTGGTATCATTAACAATGAAGGGATATGGAGTAAATGCAAATGAGACAAAGTCTCTACAAATACATTGTAAAAATAAGCAATGGAACAACACTTTTATTGTTGTTCTTCATCTTCATCATGTATTTAAATTGTTTGCTGAATCAGAAGATACTGTGTTTCTAGATAAATGACCTTGACATTTACATCATATTTGGAAATTTTTTGTAGCAGTTACAAAAATGTGCAACTTTAAGATTGATACAAAAAAAGGTAGTTGTCACCGTTGATTTCTGACATGTGGTAAGATATGCGGAAATCTCTTTCTTTTTCCACATCATAACATGTAAATATTTTGCGCATGAACACCCACTTTTCATGTTATATTCTAAAAGCATGTACCTATAAGGAATTAGGAAATTCACATTACTCCTTCACTCAATTTTTTAGACATACAAATTTCTATACAAAGCGTATGAAAAACCTAGAAAATGGACATTTCCCATCAAAACTGTAATTGCTTTATTTCAAAATTAAGTGCATGAACCTATTATTTTTCCTTTTTAGCTCGCCGGGACGAATGTCCGGAGAGCTATTGTCATCACCCCGGCGTCGGCGTCGTCGGTGTCAGCAAAACTTTAACCTGGCTTGTAGAATGGAGACCTGAAGAACTAGGATGTTGATATTTGGTATGTGGCATCCTTGTGATGAGAGCTTTCTTTTGGTACCATACTTGTAGACATTTTGATCTNGACTTTGTCGGCGCAACTCCTCCTACAGTTTTTATGCTAGAAAGTTTTTATTTTGCAGATCATTTGTACATATATTGAAGATGTGCATGTGAGAAGGATTTTGATTTTGGTGCATTTTTGTCAAATATATACATTGTTGAACTTATTTATATAATAAATTAAAAGAAATTCTTACCTTTAAAACCGTTACAATTGATAAATTTAAGCTGATGTCTGAAAGTTTCAATAGACCACATCCAAATTCTGGTATTAAGATATACCAGTTGTTGTTTGTTTGCCCTACGTCACAATCATGTCCGTCCCATGTGACCAACAATTTACTTACAAACATAACTGCATAATGTTTTAGGCTTTATGAAGTGACATTTTCTATACTACGAAGGGTGAAAATACCAGAGCTTGTATATGGTCTATTCTGAGGCAAGACATACTTAATGCACAGTATTTGACTTTTTTTTATGAGAAACAAGAAACTTGCATCATTTGGCATGGTGGTATCATTAACAATGAAGGGATATGGAGTAAATGCAAATGAGACAAAGTCTCTACAAATACATTGTAAAAATAAGCAATGGAACAACGCTTTTATTGTTGTTCTTCATCTTCATCATGTAATTAAATTGTTTGCTGAATCAGAAGATACTGTGTTTCTAGATAAATGACCTTGACATTTACATCATATTTGGAAATTTTTTATGGTAGCATTTACAAAAATGTGCAATTTTAAGATTGATACTTAAGATAGTTGCCATCGTTGATTTCTGACATGTGGTAAGATATGCGGAATTCTCTGTCTTTTTCCACATCATAACATGTAAATATTTTGCACATGAACACCCACTTTTCATGTTATATTCTAAAAACATGTACCTATAAGGAATTAGGAAATCCACATTACTCCTTCACTCAATTTTTTAAGACATACAAATTTCTATACAAAGCGTATGAAAAACCTAGAAAATGGACATTTCCCATCAAAACTGTAATTGCTTTATCTCAAAATTAAGTGCATGAACCTATTATTTTTCCTTTTTTTAATTGCAACCCTTCATTAAATCCTACTATTTCAGAACACTTTAATGAAATTCTCATTACTTTCATTCAAATGTGGCAACTACCTTAAAATAATTCACTGCATGTTTTTCAAGCAATCGTTTGACCTACTAATTTCTTTGTTATTGGAAAGTAAACTATACATTTAGTTTTTACATAGAAATTAGACTATTGCTGATTATTTGGCATATTCAGTGTTCATATTCAGAGTAGACTAATATACTGGAATGAAAATTTAATTTTGAATTCATTAACATTTTAATCACACTCCTTTTTCATTTTGTCAGGAACATGTTTTTATTTTTACAGATTTTTAGGAACAACTCCAGATAGTTCAACAATAGTACATTTACTTAAAAGCCTTATCTTACAAATAAAAAAGATTTATGGACATGATGCAGTTACTAGTGAGGTTGGTATAGATAAAGTTATGTTGGTAGTGTTTAATACATATAAACATTGTAGTCGTAATATCTTTATTAAATCCCCTTTGTTTAGTAAAATTTGAAGGAAACAAAATAAGATATTGTGTAAATTTATAAGAGAACAACCATAGAAAACCTGTCTCTGTATGGGCATTAGTTCAAAGAGTAATTATATACTCTATACTCTTAACTGCCAACTCCCATTCAGGTGAAACATATGAATAGGTCGTGTAGCTGAATGTTTTATTACCGGTATTTTGTTTATAACATCAATACAAATTTGAGATAGTGAGTACCTTGTAGGACAGCCAATTATAATTAAGGTACCTGGCTTAGAACAGTCCTATTTTATGAGTTTGCATTTCAAAAGATATTTTGTAGAGGCAATAATGTCCATCTTACATTTTATGTCAGAGTCATAATTCCAATTTTTATTGTACATTCAAAAAGTAGTGAGAACAAAGAATTGATTTATCAAAAACACTTGTTGCCAATTCTAAAATAATATAGTGCAGTACATTCATATATTGTTGTATCAAATGCAGGTTTATGGTTTATGGAAGCACAAAATTAAAAAAAAAATGCCATATAAAAGTCTTAATATCTCTATGCATGTTTGTTTATTATGCAATGTTCAATTTGCAAAAATTGTGACTACTTAAAATTGACGCCCCTCTTTGGAGAACAAATTGTAGAATTTTCAATCTTGAAAATTTTATTAGAATGGAATTGTAAGTAATAAATGATATCTGTTGAAGTCTGAATTTTGCCTTTCCCATGTTAAGTCCTCAGATTTTATCAGTTTCTGAGTGAATAGACCCCATTTGCACTGGAATTAACCCAAAAATTACCTCTATTTCTATACTAAACAGATATACTGATTATAGAATAACCTCAGATTTGTAGCTAGATTTCTGAATTCTGAACATTGATATGTGTTGACTTTTGCTACTCTCATTTACATCATTTGCATTTTCATTTTTTCTTTGATTCATTAGTTTTAATTTATTTTTGTTATATGTGTCTGTTTGAGGTTTTGAGAGCCATGAAAAATACACTTGATTATTACAGGATTTAGAGGACTTAAAGGAAGAGTTTGTCAATGCTCTAGGACTTCCTATCATAGATTTACCTCTGGTTATCTACCTTGATTCGTTAGACCAGTTAGATCCTACAAATGGTGCCAGAGGTCTATCATGGCTGCCGACAGAATTTTCTAAAAATGTGAAGATTGTTGTGTCAACCTTGACTGACAGGCAGTATGAAGCATTTCCAAAACTTAAGGTATAGAAAACTTGTGTATAGACAAACCCTCTTATTTATTCATGAAGATTGTTGTGTCTACTTTAACTGACAAACAGTATGAAGCATTTCCAAAACTAAAGGTGAATATGGACAATGCCACTCTATTTCCATCAAAAATGAAAACATAGAAAATGTGAAATAGTTTAGACATTTTTTTATGAGTATCTATAAATAATCCTATTATATATGGGTATTAAAAAGAGTTAAGGAATTATTGTGATCAACATTATTTACAAGGCATACATAAGTTCAGACTATAATTAATTTTGATTAAGAAATAATTCATGGGAGACGGTGGTTTGTTGGAGATTTACATATGGGTGACCATTATTTTCATTAATATTTTACCCAGAACATAGCGCAGCAGAGCCAGGGGTAAAATTAACGAAAATAATGGACACCCATATGTAAATCGACTACAGACCACTGGGGAACATGAATTATTTCGATTCTGATATGGCATTTAATAATCTGGATGGACCTATAGTGTACACAGTAATGACAGCCATTACATAAGATTTACTGACGTTTTTGTGCACAAAAGCATCGTCTGTTTCAGTGTAAAGACTGTTGTGACGTCGCTCATACTGTTATTGGAGATTTTCATATGGCTGGTTGTCATGGTTTTCATTGTTCTCATATTAGAATAAGTTGTATTCTTATGGAATCTGAGTCTTAAAAAGAAAAAAAAAATGAAAGAGAGATATAAATGAAATTTACAAATTTGCATTCTTGACCTTATGAAGTCATTATTGAGATGACTTTTAGTTCCTGGGTTTAACTTTTACTTTGCTAGTTTATGTGTAGAGATTTTAGCACACCTTGCCAGGATTAGCTTTTTATACGAC